>WNYA01000260.1:109789-206564 GCA_019512145.1 Engystomops pustulosus | reverse complement strand
CCCTTATCTAATCTACATAGTCCACACCCACTGCAGCTTCTATCTACTGTAGAACAGACCCTGCCCCTTTGTATCTATACACTAGAAATCCCCCCCAATGTGTATCTGTGCACTAGGCAGACCCCCAACCCTTTGTATGTGTGCACTGGGTGGACCCCCGTAAATGAACACTATGGACCCACCCTCATCAATGTGTGAGTATATACACGCACCGATACTCTGCGCCGTTCACCACTCACATGGGAGGTGAATACACGGGGCGCCCAGTACAATTTTTCATTTTTTGGGAAACCATGGGCTCCTCTGAGACCTCCCCCCTGCTTGTTCTCCCCGCAGACAGCGACACTCAGGGTCCCGCAACACCGGAGGAGAACAAGGAGCAGCCGGCCGACCCCGAGCTGAAGAAGACGCTGTGTCCATACGCCACCGTGGGGGAGTGTCGCTACGGAGAGAACTGCGTCTACCTGCACGGGGACCCCTGTGACATGTGCGGGCTGCAGGTGCTGCACCCCACGGACACCGCCCAGAGGTCTCAGCATATTAAGGTAAGGAAGTAAAAGGTAATGGCAGAATGTAGCACACAGTGTCTCCACTGGGGGGCGCACTGCTACTGCTAAACTCCTGTCATATCTAAAAGCCTCCCTGTACACTGATCTATAAGAATATTACCAGCATATAAAAACACTGTCCTCCCAGCAGGCACTATAGATATACCTGCATATGTTGTGGCGTGCTGAAGCATCATGGGATCGATAACAACACATCACAGAGGTGGAGAAATCTGTTATTATTCCTCCCTGTATACTGATCTATAATATTTTAGCAAGCTATGGAAAAAGAGGATAATCGCACTATCCTCCCAGCAGGGACAAATGGTACTAGCTCTGGCTGCCCAAGTTGAGGTATCATGGGATCAATAACGTGCTAAAAATCTAAGTCTTTCATTCCACCTGCAGTGTAACCTCCCCGTATACTCATCTATAAGAATTTTATCACAATATAGCGACATTTTTCTTGCAATCTGTCCATGTGATGCTGCACGGAAGCATCATGGGATCGATAGAGCACATCACAAAGATGGGAAAAATCCTATGCCTCCCTGTATACTGATTTATAAGAATTTTAAGCAAGCTATACTAAGGAGCTTAATCACACTGTCCTCCCAGCAGGCACTAGCTCTATCTTCACATGGGCCGCTGTGTTGTGGTATCATGGGATTGATAACAGATTTCTCCATCTCCAAGTCTTTTATTCCTCTTTTATTGTAGCCTAATTTTAGAAGGTTGTAGAAAGGTTAATCTGTGTCCTACCAGCCGGTAGAGATGGTGCTAGCTGTAGCTGCCCATGTGATGCTGCGCTGATGCATCATTTGATTGATAGTGGACACCACGGAGACGGAGAAATCTTAAGTGCTTTTATTTTCCGTATATATATCAGTCTTGCATCGAGGCCCACGAGAAGGACATGGAGTTGTCGTTTGCCATCCAGCGTAGTAAAGACATCGTGTGCGGGATCTGCATGGAGGTCGTGTACGAGAAAACCAACCCCAGCGAGCGGCGCTTCGGGATCCTGTCCAACTGCAGCCACTCCTACTGCCTGAAGTGTATCCGCCGGTGGAGGAGCGCCAAGCAATTTGAGAGCAAGATCATAAAGTGAGTGAGTTACCTCCCTATAGCCAGAAAGCGTCTAAATGCTGCAAAATTGCGCAACTTATGGTCTGTTTTGAGCAGTCGATCAGCCTAGATGTAACAATACGTCTCAATACTTTTGTCAGATATCATATGAATGTCCTCCATTGCCCTAGGTGAGATATGGATGTGTATTCCAGGATTGTACTAGGGTTATGTCCTCACACTGCTGTGCTCTGTGCTCTCTGCAGCCAGTGTTGGGTATTGCCCCTGGAGAGATGTGTAATCAGACCTTGCTGTGTGGTGCAGGATTTTGATGCATGGATTTATATTCCAGGATTGTAGCTTCTGGTGGCGTGTCCTCACACTGCTGTTCCCTGTGCAGCCATTGTTGGAGATTGGATCACTGGCAGGGAATGGTAACGCCCATGTGATTGGTTTAAAGTTTACAAAGCTATAAGATTTAAAGGGAATGTCTCTACAGTTTTTGACCGTGCATGCTAGTAGCAGCAGGTCTGTCATAAATAGGTTTATATTCCAGGATTTTACTGGGGGGGTGTCCTAACACTGCTGTTCTCTGTACTCCTTGCATTTAATAGCTTTTCCCCCTCTGTTCTGATTAAAAACTATTAGATACAGCAGCATTCACTCAGAGGAGTTGGTTTGAGGCTCGATGCAGAGGGTGAAGAGCACAGCAGTGTTAGGACACGCCTCCAGGAACTACAATCATAGAATATAAGCCCATATTTCACAGTCCTGCTGCTACTAACAAAGAAAGGTCTGATTACACATCACTCCAAGCACAAAAGCTAACATGGTCTGCAAAGAGCACAGCAGTGTGAGGACACGCCCCCAGAATTATTAAGTTCAATGCAAAGAACAAGGAGCACAACAGTGTGAGGACACCTTTCACATTGTTACAGAGCTTAGTACATATTCACTGTCCTGCTGCTACTAACACACACAAAGGTAAGATTATACAACTTCACATTGTGTACAGTAGAATTCAGAGTGTTCAGAACAAAGCAGTGTGAGGAAATTGCTACAATCCTGGAGTATAGATCTATACGGCGCTGTCCTGCTGCTACAACAGCTACAACAATATACACAGATATTACAACACCTAGGGTAGAGAATCGGTATTACAGGTCTGCACCAGGACTTAAGAGGAGCTCAGAGTGAAGGATTGACCCTGGACCTCTGGTTTTGTCTCCGCAGGTCGTGTCCGGAGTGTCGCATCACTTCAAACTTCGTCATTCCAAGCGAATACTGGGTGGAGGAGAAGGAGGATAAACACAAGCTGATCCACAAGTACAAAGAGGCCATGAGGTAGGGACTAGGGGCTGGTCCTACACCCGGGACCTGCCGAAGGAGGGGGCGACCTCCAAAATACATCAGGGGCGACTCTCACCTCAAATCTTCCCCTTACAGCAACAAATCCTGCCGGTATTTCGACGAAGGACGCGGCACCTGCCCATTCGGGGGCAACTGCTTCTACAAACACGCCTACCCCGACGGACGCATCGAAGAGCCACAGCCGCGACAGAAAGGAGGGATGTCCAGCCGATACCGGGTAAGGTCATAGGTCACACCGTCTTCTCATTATACTCAAAGGGGTGGTGCAGGATTACATCCAAGAACCATCGGCATTGAGATTCTTTCTTTGCTTCAGGTTTGTGGTTCTTTGAACTACAGAACCGGAGACGGGTAAAGAGACTGGATCTTTATCTGCAGCTCGCATTGCTATGTCATTACCTGCCCCCGCTCTGTAGCGCATGCCATCTGAAAGCTGTTGTACTTATCTTTAACATGACACCAGCAGCATGTTTCTAGGTGCAGTAAAACGGAAGATGGGTGTGTTTTTTTGAAGCGACCCTCTAAACTTGCCTCGTCTCTGGTAAAATATGACTCTTCTCTGCTCCTTCTCATGACTTTGGAGATTTTTTTTTTTTTATTAATGGGAGAGATTTTACATGAGTGAATTCTAAAAAGGATATTTCACCCCAACCTGAGGGGGTGGGTGGGAGTTTATTGATCCTATCACGTTTATTCGGTCCTGTGGGGGACAAGGGACTTGTTAGATCACAGGGTCTGGTCTTGCATTGAAATGCCTTGTTTTGAATTCTCCTTCCGAATTTTCCAGGCCCAACGGAGAAACCGTTTTTGGGACTTCGAGGAGCGCGAGGGCAGCGACCCGTTCGACGACAACGACGAGGAGGTCATGACCTTTGAACTGGGCGAGATGCTCCTAATGCTGTTGGCCGCGGGCGCCGACGAAGACGTAACAGACTCGGAGGACGAGTGGGACTTGTTCCATGAGGATCTGGACGATTTTTATGACCTGGACCTATAGCGCCGGTCAGAGGAGTGTGGACTGTCTGGGCGCTGCAGACAGTAGCTATTTCCTGTGGTGTTGTGGCAGTGCCTGTGTCTCTCCTAGGCAGGCCTATCAATTCCAGGTGCTGTTGTAAGAATTTTTATCCTGATGTCTGTGTCTCTTTCCTCTCCCACCTTTACCCCTCTCTCTCCGCCATTTTTCCCACCTTCCTCCGTCCTCCAGAGTGTTTGTTTCTCTGTTTCCAAGTTAAAAAATGGAAAAAAGGAAAAAAAAAAAATGAAATGAGAAAAAAAAAAATTAAAAATAAAAAAAAAACTCCACAAATGTATAAAATACTACAATTACGTTGCACCTCGTGTTTTATGGGTTTTTACACTTTTTGGGTTATTGTGAATTCACTGTTCTGATTGTGTTACAAGGGTGAACCACCAGAGGGCAGCGATCCCGTAATGATTGCAGGACGCGTCCCTGATTGCGGCTTTCACGTTACATTATTAATTTAATCTACTTTCACTTTCTACTTTCAAGTTTTCTTGGCTGTGCTATCGTGGCGTAAGGTTGGTTCGGTCCGAATGCTGGACAGAGATTGGGACTCCTTGCATCATAGGGGCTTCTAGAATAACTACATTCCCTATACTGAACTATATATTCAGGGAGGGACTCCTTGCATCATAGTCACTGGTGAAGCTAGGAGCCTCTACTTCCTTGCATGCATTCCCTATAGTGTACTGTGTATCCACTCCCAGCATCAGTCACCGCTGATCCTAGGAGCCCCTACTTCCTTGCATACATTCCCTATAGTGTACTGTGTATTCAGGGAGGGACTCCCACCATCATAGTCACTCGTGATGCTAGGAGCCTCTACTTCCCGCATACATTCCTTATACTGTACTATGTATTCAGGGAGGGACTCCTTGCATTATAGTCACCTGTGATGCTAGGAGCCTCAACTTCCTGCATACATTCCCTATACTGTACTATGTATTCAGGGAGGGACTCCTTGGATCATAGTCACTGCTGATCCTCGGAGCCCCTACTTCCTGCATACATTCCCTATACTGTACTATGTATCCAGGGAGGTACTCCCACCATCATAGTCACTGGTGATGCTAGGAGCCTTTACTTCCTTGCATACATTCCTTATACTGTAGTATGTATCCAGGGAGGGACTCCCAGCATCATATGTCCTAATGCAAGTCCACATCCCACCACAGTGTTCAGCACATCTTCACTTTTATAGGGGGGGACGTCATCATTGTCTAACCTGAATAAAGCAGTTTTCTGTAAGTGCTATCCTGGTGGGTGTCTGTGCGTGGTGGGTGTGAGCTGTCATACCTATCCCAGCCACTATGCAGTGTATGGCGCTGTTCTCGGGGAGTAGTAACTTTATGCTGTGGACCAGTACTCACCACTTCAATCCTTCACTGCTCCCGTTTCCAGCGTGTACCGAATCCAAGCTCCTCCTGCTTCCTGGAAATACTTACTCGGCCAATCACTGGGTAAGGCGGAGCTTTGCTTTGGCTAATCAGGAACTTCTTGTATATTGGTGTTGGACCAGAAATTGGGGATCGGTTACATGTCGGAAGGGGAGCGGCAGAGGACTACGAATTTTTATTTTCAGCCATTAGAAGCAAAAAAAACAAACAAAAAACACAACTTTACAGTTTTGTTTTTGTATCATTGATCTCTGTCTCTACGGTAACAGACTACAAACTCTCAACTGTGTAGTCAGATCTTGTCACCATCTCTGTAATCCTCTCTGAAAGGGAGTATAACCATAGGGTCACACCGGTCTGCATAGGAGCTGCATACTCAAAATGTGGGGACTATTTAAATCAAAACTAGTTTATTTTAGGTGAGGGGGTAGATCTGCCCTCCCTCCCAAGGTACCTTAATTATTGTTACCAGCAGGGCATGCTGGGAGTTGAAGTGTAAATAACAGGTGACAGGCGTCGGTTAGGTTTATGACTGTTCCTGTGTTTACGATGTCAGGTTTACGATTAACCTAGATTTAGGTGCTGGATGATGTCAGCCTGAGGTAGCAGAAATATCACACTGATGGCCTTAAAGGGAACCTGTCAACAGGATTTACCACCATTAAACTCCCAGACTGTCAGGTAGAGCATGAAATATCCTTTCTAGAATTCTCTCTTATATGTGAAATCTCACAATTTTCCCTATAAAAGAATTTTCCCCCAAAGTCATGTGATCCGAAAAGAGTCATATTTTACCTAAGACGAGTCAAGTTTAGTGGCTGTAACTCAGATTCTCCTATCTTCAGTTCTATAGCACTTAGCGATATGCTGCTGGTGTCATATTAGAGATAAGAATCTCATCTTTCAGATGGCGTGTGGTTCTTGGAGCTACAGAACCACAGATACAGAGAGGTAAGTAATAGACGAGTATTAGATCTTAATCTCCAGCTGTATTACGTTATAGTTGCCCATGGAAACCAATCAGAGATCAGCTGCAATCTATAATCCGCTGTGAGAAAATGAAATCTGAGCTCTGATTGGTTGGGCAACTGGAACAGTACTACTCTGACGCTTATGATAAATCTCCCCCTGTGTCTAACTTACTGTTTCTCCACACCAAACCACAAGAGAGCTGAGATTCTTATCTACAAAATGACACCAGCAGCATGTTTCTGGGTGCTACAGAACTGAAGATAGGGGCGCCTGAATTGACACTCTAAACTTGACTCATCTCTGGTACAATCTGACTCTTCTATTCACTGTCACATGACTTTGGAGAAGTTTTTTTTTTAGGAAAATGGATTAAAATTCACAGAAAAGAGGGAATTCTACAAAGGACATTGAGGCGCCGGGGGCTTAATTGGGTAAAACTCGGAGTCCATTTGCACAGCGCAACATTCGTGAGGTACACAGCCCCTGTACTGGCGGGGGCACATACTTTTGGTCAAAAAAAGTATAGGCCAGGTCTCTGACAGCTAATACGGACCAATAACCTACAGCGGATAGAAGAAAGGCCCTAAAAAGAAAAGAAAATTTTAGGGTAGTGCCCCCTACTGGGAAAAAAAAAAGCATTACAGACTTTTGAAGCTCCGCCTCCAATATCCCAGAGAAATCTCTTTAGTGGCTTTAGACATTTGGGGGGAAATTTATCATCAAGTTTCTGAGGTAAAACCAATCAGAGCTCAGCTTTCATTTTATAAACAGCTGTGGGGAAATGAATGCTGAGCTCTGATTGGTTGCCATGGGAAGTAAAACAGTTCTGCTCTAAGAGGCCTATGATAAATCTCTCCCTTCTTTGTTTTCTAAACCAGACAATCCCTTTAAGAGATGCGAGTATACACCATAACCCTACTTGACCTTTGCCCAGGTGAAGCTCATTGCAGCCAGGAGCATATTGGTTACCCAATCAGACGCCATCATGGCGGCACGGTTATAAAATGCCACCCGTAGGGGGGTCACAAATTTAGTAACTCCATGCAGGAGGAATTACCACAATGTTGTCGATCCAGATTATCAGACGCGTCACCCGCTGGCGCCCGGCCATGTACGATTCCTCAGGCGTGTGTCATACGTGTAATTAACGTGATTGAGCAGGATTATCTTTATGAGGCGACATGACCTCCAGCTTAAGGACAGTCGTAGATATTTGATGTCTGGTTTTGGATTGGGGGTGTGGCATAGGTTCAGTCGAATCCCTTTAAGGAAATTTTGAATAAATTGGGGGTTACCAGTTGGAGGCGTGTCACGATATATTGTCCAATCAGTGATGCCAATGCCGAAATCTTTCACATAATACCTCCCACTTGCCTGGGTGTGTCTTTGCTGTTACCACTGACTGGACAAGATTTGTGTAGAGCCCCTTTTTATATGGTCACACCCCTTTGACAATTTAAAAAATCAGCAATGTTTGTACAACACCAGAATATGTAGGGTCCCATTATTTCAATTGTCAAAGGGGTGTGTCCATATACAATCAGCAATGATTGGACAGTATCAGAATGTGTGGGGTCCCATTATTTCAATTGTCAAAGGGGCATGTCCTTACATGATCAACAGAAATTGGACAGTATCAAAATGTGTAGGGTCCCATTATTTAAATTATCAAAGGGGTGTGTCCATAAACAATCAGCAATGATTGGACAGTATCAGAATGTGTGGTGTCCCATTATTTCAATTGTCGAGGGGCGTGTCCCTACAGGATCAACAATATTTGGACAATATCAGATGGGTTACAGTGTAGGGTCACATAATTGCCATTATCAACGGGGTGTCAAAGAGGTGTGTTGAGTATGGTGTAGGATCAGATGACTTCCATTGTCAAAGAGGTGTGTCATTATAATGAGCACCGATTGGACATCTTCAAAATGTATAGAGTTTCATTAGCATTGTCAAGGGGGCCTTTCCCTACAAAACCAACACTGATTTGACAATGTCAACACCCAGTTGTCAGATATTATAGGTATATCCATGTCTGGAGATGGGACAGATCCCCTTCAAACTGACGTGTGACATTATTACGCAGCAAGGCTGTGTACATAGTACGGTAGAGCATATTTTTGGCCAAGAACCACCTTGGAAAACTCTCCACACAGTCTTCTGGTTAGGTCGATTCCTTTCGAGTATCGTGCCACATGGACAATCACGTTATTACGTTTTCGGGATGTTCTACCACCTCGTGACCATTCGTGATTCAACCATTTATATTTACATTCAACAAATATAAAAGAAATCATAAAACCATAGATGAAGTTTCTTCTTAAAGAATCTCAGAAGGTATTTTACCAGTCTCTTAGTCTTGTAGACCACCAGGAGGTCACCTCTACCATATGTTGACTTTAAGGCCTACGTTAGGCCTCTGCTCACAACCTCTGCTCTACCATCGGCAAGGTAGTCCAGTCTTTGGGTCTACTCCACCCATTGTAGAAGATAAACCTTGGGTAGGTTTCTGGTCGACACCATCACTAGGAAAGATGGTAAACACCATCTACAGGCAAAGGGACCAACCAACATATGGACAATCGCAGTTTTTACAATGTTTTCGGGATGTTCTACCACCTCATGACTCAACCATTTATATTAACATTCAACAAATATAAAAGAAATCATAAAACCACAGATAAAGTTTCTTCTTAAAGAATCTCAGAAGGTATTTTACCACTCCCTTAGTCTTGTAGACCACCAGGAGGTCACCTCTAATATACGTTGACTTTAAGGCCTACGTTAGAAGACTTCTCGATATTTTGGAAGGAAATTTTATCACTCTTCTCACAACCTCCACTCTACCATCTAGCGTCAAGGTAGTCCAGTCTTTGGGTCTACTCCACCCTTCGTAGAAGATAAACCTTGAGTAGGTTTCTGGTTGACACCATCTCTAGGAAAGATGGTAAACACCATCTACAGGCAAGGGACCAACCACACCCTTGAGGAGCTTCCTCGTTCTCCTTTGCCTCTGAGTAGAGGTTTATTTGGAAAAATTGAAGGCCTTGATTGTCCGATTCAGCTCATGTCTACCCACATAGACAGCTTTTATCAGGCTCCTTCGCTGTCACAATGGGCCGAGAGTCCAAAACAAAGCTGTTCCGCGGACTCTCCTTATGATAATGAAGGGTATTACGAGCCATGAGTTCTGTAGCCATCAGGAGGAAAACTTCATCGATGTTGTGTGACTCTTTGGCTGAGGTTTCTAAGACTGCTGCCAGTCCATGCTTCTCGGCAAACGTGCAGGCCTCCTCAAACAGGATCTGCCTATTCTCCACCAGGTCTGATTTGTTGCCTATAAACGGAGATGAGATAAAAAACAAAGTTTCAGAGATAAAGAGTCTCAAAAGGGTGTGTAGGTTGTCTAATTCACCATCCTAGTCTAACGTATGGCCACCAATAGATATTTGATTGGTTGCAGACCATATAATTTTGGAGAACCCTAGGCAAGGTGGATGTGATATTCAGGGTTGACTCAACATCAAAACCAAGGAGGAGACCATTCTGTATGGTGGTTCATGGTGCCTTAACGTCTACTGTACCCAAAAACAGGAGAACCATAGCCTATAGACATTGGCCAAAGACACAGGAAAGTCTTCTGCACATGGCCATCTTTAAATATTAGTAGATGGGAACGTTCCCTATGGGTAGGAAACAGGAGGAGAAGACTAGGACAACCGCTATCATGTGGTGTGAACGACACAGTGTGGTGGAAACTGTAGTCAATAAAGCTTGAGTTAATAGAGGGGGTACTCATCTCTTAGAAGAAGCGGCCACAATGAACATCTCACCCAGGAGGACCTGTCCTGTCCTCCATTACATCAATAGCCCATTGGTTTGAATGGACACAGTGTAATACTTAGTTTCCCCTGCGGGGGAGCTGCAGAGAAGCGTAACACTTGCTTCCAGGCTTCTCTATTATGAAGAACCCAGAAGACTTACCTATCAGCATCAACATCAAGTTGGCGGCTCCATATTTTTCCACTTCATGGATCCAGTGGGGCACAGACTCGAATGTCTGGCGTCGGGTGATGTCGTAGGCGATGATGGCTCCCTGTGCGCTACGGTAGTAACTCTGTGTGATGTTACGAAACCTCTCCTGGCCAGCCGTGTCCCAAACTTGCACCTACAGGATATCACAAAGCATGTACCATCCCCAAATATTAATCTTAGGAGCTGCAGGACTGTGAAAAATTGATTTATATTTTAGAATGGTAGTCGGGGGAGGGTCCTCACACAGCTGTGCTCTTAGCTCTCTGCATTGATCTGCTCCACAGCTCCTTCCCTATAATGTTTAACTAGTACCCTGTAACAATGGTCCAACAGAGCAGAAGGCTTGTGGAACAGCACAACACAGAGAGCACAGAGAACAGCAGTGTGAAGACACGTCCCCCAGTGCACGTGAAGATCCTTGAATATAGCTACAATATTCACAGTCTTGCTGCTCATCATAACATACAACTCAGAGAAGCATATAGTAACGTTTGAAGTTTTGCATGTTGTAAAAAATTTTTCAGGGTTTAGGTTCTTGAAGCGCCCTGGGGTGTGTCCTCACACTGCTGTTCTCTTATAATTTACCTTCTCTACAGATCATCCGTTCTTCTCTGAGTAAAAGCTGTTGCAAACTTCCTGTAGACTACGACAACAGTCACTCAAAACAGAGAGGAGGGGCTGAAAAGCAATTAAATAACAAAAGCTAAGAGCACAGCAGTGTGAGGAAAAGCTCTAGAAGTTGCAATCCTGGAATAAAAAATTAAATTTCAGTTCTGCTGCTACTAACTATATCCTTCAATATCATAAACCCTACCCAAATGGTTCCAGTTTTTGGAACAAGAAAATTTGTAAACATTTTACCTTGACTTTTTTGCCATTAATATTCAGGGACTTCACAGTAAAGTCCACCCCGATAGTGTTCTGGTGCTTATCGCTGAATTCTCCGGACTGGAACCTCTGCACCACACAAGTCTTTCCCACATTGGAGTCACCAATCAGAATGATCTTAAAGAGGAAATCGAAAGGGTCGTCCTCTGGAAACCCCGATCCAGGCATGCTCCGCGGGGGCGGGGTCTATATCCCGAGAAAAAACTGAGGAGCTGCAGCTTAGGAGCCACAAAACATACTGCAGACCTAAATTGAGACAAAGAAAGAAAAAAAGTTATAGTCACACATTTTAATAGCTCGTCCATGCAGCGGGGGGTTTCTGGCCACGCCTCCATGACAAAAGACCCCGCCCACTACCACCGCCATTTTAATGATTGACAGCTTTATTTCATTTTCTAACTCTGAGACTCATCTTACAATTGAACTATGAAAACAGATTAATATTCCAGGATTATAGTTTCTCTGAGTGCAATGGGGGGGGGGGGGTGTCCTCACACTGCTGTGCTCTTCGCTCTCTGCGTTGACTTGCTTCACAGCCTCTCTTCCTTTGCTCCAGATGAAAACTGAAGTACCTAACTAGAAGCCCTCTTTTCTTAGAGAAGAGGGGAGTGACTTTGTAGTAGTTCAATGCAGAGAGCTAAGAGCACAGCAGTGTGAGGACATATCCACCGTGAACATGAATTAATTGTGATCCTGGAAAATGATTGCATTGTTTATATTTTCATATTTTCAGTGTCCTCACACTGCTGTGCAGTTAGTTCTGTGTCATAAGCTGCTACATCATCATTCCCCTGTGGTTGGACACTATAGCAGAGGAGGAGTTTTGGAGCAGATCAGTGCAGGGAGATAAGAGCACAGCAGTGTGAGGACACGCCCACTTAGAGAAACTACAATCCTCTAAGGGAATTCTCTGTGCCAAAAGGGTTTCATCTGAATTGGTGGCCCAGGACTACAGACTTCAGCTTTTCCTGTGTACAGGGCCGGATCATACGGGGGCGCGCGCCCCGTGGCCACCACCACTTTGCCCTTAATCCGGCCAACCTTAATCCGGCCCTGCCTGTGTATCTATAACTCATATATTTTGAGGTGACTTCTAGGAATTTTCACATTATATCCAATCACCTTAAGGTTAAAAATAAACTTTTCCCTATCCACAAGTATATCAGTAAAAGGTCACATACCGAGACAAATGTCAGCCGTATATATTTAGTCAATGTGCGACCTCTGAAGCAGAAGGACTAGTATTACCAGTTGTGGCAAGGCATGCTGGGACTTGTAGTTCAACCAAAGGCTAAACCCCAGCAAAGGCCTTATCATTCTCACAGCTGAGGGTTTGTTTTAGTGTAGAAGAAATCTCCCTCCTGTCCTGTGGTTTGTTACAGTGTATCAGCGCAGGAGTGTCGCCTCTGGGTGATAAATGTGACAGCAAATATTTTTACTTCTTAGTCACTTCCCCTGGACTCTTATAGCAAAGTAAATATCTATACATGGGGAGGCAATTTGGATTTATCAGGTAAAAAAATTGGACATTTTATGGAACTGTGATCATTTTTTGGCATTTTTACACCACACACATCACTTTTAGAAATACAGTGGGTAGCAGGGCCTACTGGGAGGGGGTGAGGCTTTCAAAACCAGGTATATTTGCCATGATATACAAAAGAAACTCTGACCTTCTCACAACACTTTGATGTTTGGCAGGTTAAGTATTATAAATCCTAGCCCTGCTCTCTGCGCTGAGATTTATGATGCCCTGCCTCCAGAGATGACCCCATTTCCTTTTAGGTGATTATTCACATTATAGTATAAATAGTCGGTACATAGTCCAGTAATTGAATCTGTGGAGAACAATGGAGTTGCAGTGGAAGCCGCTGTATCTAAGCTGTCATTATAGAGGTATCTATCATACATAGAGCTGAGCCGCTGTATCTAAGCTGTCATTATAGAGGTATCTACCATACATAGAGCTGAGCCGCTGCATCTAAGCTGCCATTCTAGAGGTATCTACCATACATTGAACTGAGCTGCTGTATCTAAGCTGCCATTATAGAGGTATCTACCATACATAGAGCTGAGCCGCTGCATCTAAGCTGCCATTATAGAGGTATCTACTATACGTAGAGCTGAGCCGCTGTATCTAAGCTGCCATTATAGAGATATCTACCATACAAAGAGCTGAGCTTCTGTATCTAAGCTGCCATTATAGAGATATCTACGATATATAGAGCTGAGCTGCTGTATCTAAGCTGCCATTCTAGAAGTATCTACCATACATAGAGCTGAGCTGCTGTATCTAAGCTGCCATTCTAGAGGTATCTACCAGACATAGAGCTGAACCGCTGTATCTAAGCACCTAATATACAGGTATGTCTCTTTATATCTGACTGATCCTGTAATAAGACTTGTGCTGAGGATTACCGCCCCTTTAAGACACCTGTTATCCGTCCCCTCTCTCAGGCTGCGGCCCAGTGCTCTATAACATCCTACGACCGCCCTTTTCCATCGCAGTTACTAGAATTTCCTGGTGTACAGTATCTCCCACATCTCATGGCTTCCCCCCGATCAGATATCTCACCTGTAGCCTCGTCTGTCAGGATCCGTTCACCTGTCACGCACCTTCCTGTGCTGCACCTCACCTGGATAAACAGGTAAAGCCTCCTCAGGTGCTCGGCCTCCTGCTGCATTGCATACTGGGAGATGTAGTTGAAGAAGCGGCGCAGCAATAAGGAAGTGAACGCACCTGTGTCGGAAGAAGAAGACAAACAACCTTATTATGTCCTTCAGGCTATAAATTAACCCCACGTTGTCACCAGAACTTGAAAGAAGATCCAGGTTTCCAGCTTGGTGCGACGGTCCCGTACTGAGTGACACGGCTATAATACACGGCTGGAATAACAATGACCCCATTGTGGTGATTATAATGGGATACAGAAATTAGAGTGCGACCTCCTCTCTCTCCCCAGATAATATTACACAACCTCTTCCAAGACACTATAAAAGGGATTGTACAAAATTAAAGCACCATATTTGTCCAAAGGTTTTATGTGGTGTTACCTCTTAATTACATTCACTTCAGAATCAACAATCCTTTTAAATCTATTTACTACAATTTTTAAGGATTAAAAAAAGAATATTTCTTAACTTAGCTTAACATAGGCATGGCCTATCCTTTAGATAAGGGATGGTTGGTTGGAAAATCCCTTTAAATAGGACTTGTCCCCAAGTACAAAATTCTGAATAACAGACCTCATGTGATTGCCGCTGTGTCCCTGATGAATTTGACATTAACTTTTTAAAAATCTGTCCACCCATTCAAAAGATATGGCCCCCGGAAGTATATTTCAGACACACCCCCGAGGAAATAAAAGGTTACCGCCCCATTGACAATTATAAATTAATTTTAAGTCTAAACTTCCGATGGCCATATCTTTTGAACTGGTAGGTGGATTTGTAAAATACAAACGCCAAATTGATCATGAACACAGCGGCAATCACATGAGGTACATGATTAAAGATTTTGGACTTTACAAAATCTTTAGATCTGCTCGATAATTTAAAAAAAAGACAAAAATTTAATGTCGCCCTCTACTGCCAATAAGTGGTCATAGTCAACATACAATGAAGTCAAAGTCCTTCACTGCCTATCGGACATAAAAGAGATGTCAAGACCAAAGTGCCTTCATCCCTGTTCAATACATATTTCCATGCCCTGAATCAGCCAATCAGAGCCAATGACATGGCATACAACACTGTCGCATCACTGAGCTCTGAATTTGCCTGTGCTAACACAGCACTGCACCTGTATCTAGCTTTGCCACCCTAGTTTTGCGAGATCTAGGATTAATGCTCAGTCAGTGTCTCCTCCCTTCACATTAGAAAGATGTGAAGCCCCGCCCCTGCAGAACAGTAGTCCTTTACTCTCTCATAGAAAATTCATTCTGAGAGCTGTGTACTTGCTCTTGATGGCACAAAAATTATATTGAAAATCAAAAGTTGATGGTCAAAAACCTGGGTGATGCAGAACTTTGGTCCAAACTTGCCTACAATAACAGTGTACTCCACCTTTTCCTAGCCTTCTCACTACTCAAACTCAATTTTTACTTGATCAGCTATGAAAGAAAGTGGGGTTTCTCTCCTGATGACAACACTGATGTAATTATCCAATCAGAGTACATGTGATATCATCAAACCATAGAAATATGTGAAGCCCCGCCCACGCGGAACCACAGTTCACCAGTTTTCTTCATTATGAGAGTCTTGAACTCCGGTCTAGATTGAACTTGGCAACTTGAGCATGTCAAAAATGTTGGGGTCCATTCACAACACGCTTTATACATTTTAGTTGACCTACTTTATGAAAAAAGCAGATATACACAGGACAGGCCAAGACATAGTGATAGGATGGAGGATACACTGCTCCCTGCTGGTGAGATGATGTGTGGAGCCATGGTATAGGACAGTCACCCCTAGTAGTGATAGGAATATACACTGCCCCCTACTGGTGAAATCATGTGGGGAGCCAAGACATAGGACAGTCAGTCACCCCTAGCAGTGATAGGAGGACACACTTCCCCCTGCTGGAGTGATAATGTGTGGAGCCATGGTATAGGACATTCACCCCTAGTAGTTATAGGGGGACACACTGCCCCCTGCTGGTGTGATGATGTGGGGAGCCATGGTATAGGACAGTCACCCCTAGCAGTGATAGGACACACTGCCCCCTGCTGGTGTGATGATGTGGTGGCCATGGTATAGGACAGTCACCCCTAGTAGTGATAGGAGGACACACTGCCCCCTGCTGGTGTGATGATGTGGGAGCCATGGTACAGGACAATCAGTCACCCCTAGCAGTGCTAGGAGGACACAGTTTTTCCAGAAACTCATGTATCTAATGTTTGTGAAAGTGGTGAACTCTACCCAATTATCAATTGTACCTGGAAGCATCAGACTGTATAACACATGTCATCCTCTACTGCCAGTAAGTTATAGTGGGCACTACGTCATTGCAAATTTTACGTTGAGCAGGATACGTGGCAACCACCTATAATTACTTCATGGAGACCATAAGCACTACTAATGACATCACAAGCTGCTGTGTAATAGAGACCACCTAAACTGCAACATCATATTATAGAGGAGAAAAAGTCCTCCACTGCCTCTCCCAACAAAAATGTCTTTCCCCCTGCTCCATTTATACATCTATGTCCTGTATCAGCCAATCAGTGCCAATGACACGACATCGCAACACCATTGCTGCATTGAGCTCCAAACTTGCCTCTTCCAACAAAACACTCTACACAGCATTTCTAACATTGTCACTGAGATATTTTTTATTAGATCCAGGACAAAGTCTTGGTCAGCTGGGATATAAAGTGTCTCCTTCTAACACTAGAAACATGTGAAGCCCCACCCTCGCGGACCCATAGTCCATTAATTTCCCTTAGAACGTTCATTCTGAGAGCGGTGTCCTTGCTCTTTTATGGCACAGCATCAATACCTTATCAAATAGTAAAAGCTGACGGCCGAAAACTTGGATGTCGCAGCACCATGGTCCAAACTTGTATACACTAACACCGTACTGCACCTATTCAGAACCTTATCACAGCACATACATCATTTTCCAAATAACCAGGACTAACAATTGGTCAGCTAAATACAAAGTTGTGACTTCTCTCTTGTCCATAGCACAGCTAAAAGAGTACAAGTGATATCATCAATTGGAACAGTATGGAACAATTGAAAATATGTGAAGCCCCGCCCATGAGGAACCATAGTTCATCAATATCCTTCATTGTGAGAGGCTTGTACTCTGGTCTAGAGGGAACTTTGCACCATGACCATGTCAAACACCTGGGTGTCCATTGACTTAATGCTTTGAACACTTTATTTGAGATAATTTATGAAAATAGCAGACATTTTGGACCCAGTGGGGGATATTTATCAGGACCTCTGCACACCGCCAGTGGCGCAGAGGCCCTGAAATAATCGCGAATGCTAGCTTATTGCTAGCTTTTGCGATTATTTTCCCCAATCCAGGGGGGGGCGTGAAGGGGCGTGAAGGGGGGGCGCGGCCGGCCGAGCGGGGGGCGCGGCCGGAGGGGAGTGGGCCGGCGCAGCGTTACTGTCCCCGCGCCTGCGCACTCACTGCTGCCGGCGACTTTTCATACGTGAAAAGTCGCCGGTTGGGTTTTTTTAGGATAAACGCTGCGCAACTGGCAGCCCGATACATGAAGAGGCAGCTGCCTCTTGATGTATCGGGCTGCGAATTTGCAGCGGCGGGGCAAAAAAAAAAAAAAAAATTTATGAAAATAGCACACATTTTGGACCCAGTATCTCTCTAATGGTCCACAGTCACTGTGTAGTGTTCACAATCTTCTTTGCTCAAGCTTCAAAACACATTCCTTCCTTCTATATATCATTAGGGCCTCTTCATCATATCACTGGTAATCAAGCATCTACTTTCCTGCAGCCTCCCGAGGTGTCACTGTTTGCCCTCCCGCATCACTCACACGGGTTTCGGAGCCTAGGCCCCTCCTTTCCTTCTAACTTCCCAAGTGTCCTGTGATTCAGGGTGACCCCTACCAATCTAGTCATACGATGCTAGTAGCCTCTACTCCCACGCTACCTTCCTTCTCATTACTATATTTATCATGGAGGCTCCTTCATTATCTTCCACCTTGATTCTACCCCCTCCTTCCTCATACATTCCCTCTACTGTATCTTTGTATTCAGGGAGGGACCCTTGGATCATAGTCCTGCGATCCTCGAGCCACCTACTCTGCTACATTCCCGATACTGTACTATGATTCCGAGGTTACGTGTCGCCACATCCAATCATTCACTGTTATGCTAAGGAGCCTTTACTTCCTTGCATACATCCTGTATACTACGTCGTATGTACCGTGTGGGACCTCCAGCATCATATGTCCTAATAATGCAAGTCCACATCCCACATCCACCATGTTTTCATCAACTCTTCACTTTTATATAGGTGTGACGTCATCATGTCAACCCTAATCAAGCAGTTTTCTGTATGTGCTATCCTGGTGGGTGGCTCTGTGGCGTGGTGGGTGTGAAGCTGTCACCCTTCCCACCCACTATGTCAGTGTATGCGACTGTTCTCTGGGGAGTATAACGTTATGCTGTGGCCCAAGTCCTCCACACTTCAATCCTCACTGCCCCGTTTCCGCGTGTACCGAATCGCAAGCTCCTCCTGCTTCCTCTGGAAATTACTTCTATACTCTGCCAATCACTGGGTAAGGCGGAGTCTTGGCTTTGGTAGTCAGGAACTGTCTTGTATATTGGTGTGGACCAGAATTGGGGATCGGTTACATTTCGGAAGGGAAGCGGCAGAGGAACTACGAATTTTTTATTTTAGCCATTAGAAGCCAAAAAAAAACAAAAAGCACAACTTTATACGTTTTTGTTTTTGTATCATTGATCTCTGTCTCTACGGTAACAGACTGACAACTCACAACGGTAGTTTCAATCTTGTCACCGTCTCTGTAATCCTCTCTGAAACTAACGTGAGTGTAACCATAGGGTCCACAGGTCTGCATAGGGGGCTGCGAACAAAATGTGGGGACAATTGAATCAAACAGTTTATTTTAGGTGAGGGTAATCTCTGCCCTCCCTCCCAAGGTACCTTAATTATGTTACCAGCAGGGCATGCTGGGAGTGAATGTAAATAACAGTGACAGTGCTGTCGTTAGGTTTATGCTGTTCCGTGTTCCGATGTCGTTTAACGATTAACCTAGATTTCGGTGCTGGATGATGTCACCTGAGGTAGCAGAAATATCACACTGATGGCCATTACAGTGGACCTGTCAACAGGATTATCCCACCATTAAACTCCCAGACCTGTCAGTAGATCAATAAATTATCCTTTCTAGAATTCTCTCTATAGTAATAGCTCAGCAAGTGTTCCCTATAAAAAATTTTTCCCCCAAAGTCATGTGATCCGAAAATAGTCATATTTTACCTAAACTAGTCAAGTTATTGGTTCTGTAACTCAGATTCTCCTATCTTCAGTTCTATTAGCACTTTTAGGCGATATGCGCTGTGTCATATTGAGATAAATCTCAATCTTTCAGATGCGTGTGGTTTCTTTGGAGCTACAGTAACCACGATCCAGATAGGTCAGTAATAACGAGTATTCATCTTAATCTCCACTGGATTATTACGTTATAGTTTTGCCCATGTGAAACCAATCAAGATCAGCTGCAATCTATAGCCTCTGTGAGAGAATGAATCTGACTCGATTGGTTGGCACTGGAACATACTCTCCTGACAAGCAGTATGAATAATCTCCCCCTGTGTCTACTACTGTTTCTCCACACCAAACCAGAAAAAAAGAAAAAAAAAAAAAAAAAAAAAAAAAAAAAATAGAAAAGAAAAAGAAAAAAAAAAAAAAAGCAAGAGAGCTGAGATTCTTATCTACAAAATGACACGCACAATGTTTTCTGGGTGCTACAAACTGAAGTAGGGCCCTGGAATTGACCTCTCCAACTGTGACTCACTCTGGTACATCTGACTCTTCTATTCACTGTCACATGACTTTTGGAGAGTTTTTTTTTAGGAAAATGTATTAACAATTCGACAGAAAAAGTGAATTCACAAAGAGACATTGAGGCGCCGGGGGCTTAATTGGGTAAACTCGGATCGCTATTGCACAAGCCACATTTCGTGCGTA
This sequence comes from Engystomops pustulosus, assembly GCA_019512145.1. NCBI lineage: Eukaryota > Metazoa > Chordata > Amphibia > Anura > Leptodactylidae > Engystomops > Engystomops pustulosus. The sequence goes on along the minus strand of WNYA01000260.1, from coordinate 186,572 downwards.
CACGACAGCCCCTGTCCTTGGCCGGGGGCAATACATACTTTTGGTCAAACAAAGTATAGGCCAGGTCCCTTCTGACAGCTAATACGGACGAATACCGCGAAGATTAGAAGAAAGGCCCTAAAAAGTAAAGAAATTTAGGGTATTGTACCCCCTACTGGGAAAAAAAAAGTCATGACAGACTTTTGAAGCTCCGCGCTCCAATAATCCCAGAGCAATCTCTTATGCTTTTTAGACTTTGGGGGAAATTTATCATCAAGTTTCGAGGTAAAACCAATCAAGCTCAGCTTCATTTTATAAACAAGCTGTGGGAGAAATGAATGCGAGCTCTGATTGGTGCCATGGGAAGTAAACAGTTTCTGCTCTAAGGCCTATGATAAATCTCTCCCTTCTTTGTTTTTCCTAAACCAGCAATCCCTTAAGAGATGCGATATACACCATAACCCTACTGACCTTTGCCCAGGTGAAGCTCATTGCGCAAGTGGCGACAGATGGAGGGGAAGCATATTGTTACCGCAATCAACGCCATCATGCGGCACGGTTATACAAGCCACCCGTAGGGGGTCACAAATTTAGTAACTCCATGCAGGAGGAATTACCAACAATGTTTTCGATCCCAGATTTCAACCGTCACCCGCTGGCGCCTCGGCCATGGTACGATCCCGCATGGCTTGTGTCTCCTACTTGTATTAACGTGATGAGCATGATTATCTTTTATGAGCGACATGACCTCCAGCTTAAGGACGATCGTAATGATTTTGATGTCCTGTTTTGGTTGGGTGGTTGGCATAGGTTCAGTCGAATCCCTTTAGGAAATTTTAAAAATTGGGGTTACCAGTTTGGAGGCGTGTCACTATATATTGTCCATCATTGATGGCCAATGCGAATCTTTCACATAATACCTCCCACTTGCCTGGGTGTGTCTTTGCTGTTTACCACTGACTGGACAATTTGTGTAGACCCCACTTTTTATATGGTCCACTCACCCTCTTTGACACATTTAAAAATCAGCAATGTTTGTACAACAACAACCCAGAATATTTAGGGGTCCCATATTTCAATTGTCAAAGGGGTGTGTCCATATACATCAGCAATGATTGGACATTATCAGAATGTGTGGTCCCATTATTCAATTTCAAAGGGCAGTCCTTACATGATCAACAAAATTGTGACAGTACAAAATGTGGGTCCCATTATTTAATTATCAAAGGGGTGTGTCCATAACAATCACAATGATTGGCCAGTATCAGAATGTGTGGTGTCCCATTATTTCAATTGTCTGAGAGGCGTGTCCTACAGGATCAACAATATTTGGACAATATCAGATGGAGTTACATTGTAGGGTCACATAATTGCCATTATCAACGGGTGTCAAAGAGGTGTGTTGAGTATGTGTATGATCGATTGACTTCCATTGTCAAAGAGGTGTGTCATTATAATGAGCACCGATTGGACATCTTCAAAATGTATAGAGTTTCATTGCATTGTAAAGGGGGCCTTTCCTACAAACAACACCTGATTTGACATGTCAACACCCAGTTGTCAGATATTATAGGTATATCCATGTTTGAGATTGGGACAGATCCCCTTCAAACTGACGTGTGACATTATTACGACAGCAAGGCTGTGTACATAGTACGGTAGAGCAATTTTTGGCCAAGACCACCTTGGAAAACTCTCCACACAGTCTTCTGGTTAGTCGATTCCTTTCGAGTATCGTGCCACATGACAATCACGTTATTACTTTTTTCGGATGTTCTACAACCACCTCGTGACCATTCGTGATTCAACCATTTATATTTACATTCAACAAATATAAAAGAAATCAGAAAACCATAGATGAAGTTTCTTCTTAAAGAATCTCAGAAGGTATTTGTACCAGTCTCTTAGTCTTGTAGGCCACCAGGAGGTCACCTCTACCATAGGTTGACTTTAAGGCCTACGTTGGCCTCTGCTCACAACCCTGCTCTCCCTCGGCAAGGTAGCCAGTCTTTGGGTCTACTCCACCCATTGTATAAGATAACCTTGGTAGGTTTCTGGTCGACACCATCACTAGGAAAGATGGTAAACACCATCTACGCAAGACCAACCAACATATGGACAATCGCAGTTTTTACAATGTTTTCGGGATGTTCACTACTCACACCTCATGACTCAAAACCATTTATATTAACATTCAACAATATAAACGAATCATAGAAAACCCAGATAAAGTTTCTTCTTAAAGAATCTCAGAAGGTATTTTACCCTCCCTTAGTCTTGTAGACCACCAGGATGTCACCTCTAATATACGTTGACTTTAAGGCCTACGTTAGGAAACTTCTCGATATTTGGAAGGAATTTTATCACTCTTCTCACAACCTCCACTCTACCATCTAGCTCAAGGTAGTCCAGTCTTGGGTCTACTCACCCTTCGTAGAAGATACCTTGAGTAGGTTTCTGGTTGACACCATCTCTAGGAAGATGGTAAACACCATCTACAGGCAAGGACCAACCACACCCTTGAGGATCTCCTCCTCGTTCTCCTTTGCCTCTGAGTAAGGTTTATTTTGAAAAATGGAGGGCCTTGATTGTCCGATTCCAGCTCCGTCTACCCACTATACATCTTTTTCAGGCTCCTTCCTGTCACAACAATGGGCCGAGAGTCCAAAACAAAGCTGTTCCGCGACTCTCCTTATGATAATGAGGGTATTTACGAGCATGAGTTCTGTAGCCTCAGGACGAAAACCATCATCATCGATGTTGTGTGACTCTTTGGCTGAGGTTTCTAAGACTGCTGCCAGTCCATGCTTCTCGGCAAACGTGCAGGCCTCCTCAAACAGGATCTTGCCTATTCTCCACCAGGTCGATTTGTTGCCTATAAACGGAGATGAGTAAAAAACAAAGTTTCAGAGATAAAGAGTCTCAAAAGGGTGTGTAGTTGTTCTAATTCACATCCAGTCAACGTATGGCCACCATAGATATTTGATTGGTTGCGAGACCATATAATTTTGGAGAACCTAGGCAGGTGGGATGTGTATATTCAGGTTTGACTCACATCAAAACCAAGGAGGAGACCATTCTGTATGGTGGTTCATGGTGCCTTAACGTCTACTGTTACCCAAAAACAGGAGAACCATAGCCTATAGACATTGGCCAAAAACAGGAAAGTCTTCTGCACATGGCCATCTTTAAATTGTAGATGGGAACGTTCCCTATGGGTAGGAAACAGGAGGAGAAGACTAGGACAACCGCTATCATGTGTGACGACACAGTGTGTGGAAACTGGTAGTAATAAGCTTGAGTTAATAGAGGGGGTACTCATCTCTTAGAAGAAGCGGCCACAATGAACATCTCACCCGGAGGACCTGTCCTGTCCTCCTTACAATCAATGCCCATTGGTTTGAATGGACACAGTGAATACTAGTTTTCCCCTGCGGGGGAGCTGCAGAGAAGCGTAACACTTGCTTCCAGGCTTCTCTATATGAAGAACCCAAAAAGCTTACCTTCAGCATCAACATCAAGTTGGCGGCTCCATATTTTTCCACTTCATGGATCCAGTGGGGCACAGACTCGAATGTCTGGCGTCGGGTGATGTCGTAGGCGATGATGGCTCCTGTGGCGCTACGGTAGTAACTCTGTGTGATGTTACAAACCTCTCCTGGCCAGCCGTGGTCCCAACTCTTGCCACCTACAGATATCACAAGCTGTACCATCCCAAATATTAGCCAGAGCTCAGGACTGTGAGAAATGTTATTATATTTTAGAATGGTAGTCAGGGGGAGGTCCTCACACAGCTGTGCTCTTAGCTCTCTGCATTGATTTGCTCCACAGCTCCTTCTCTATAATGTTTAACCAGAACCCTGTAACAATGGTCCAATAGAGCCGAAGGCTTGTGGAACAGCACAACACAGAGAGCACAGAGAACAGCACGTGAATAAGCCCCCCCCCCCCCCCCCCCCCCCCCCAGTGCACGTGAAGATCCTGAATATAGCCCCAGTTTTCACAGTCTTGGCTTCTCATACATCAACTCGAGAAGCAATAGTAAGTCTGCATTTTTTGCATGTTGTAAAATTTATTTCAGGGTTTAGGTTCTCCAAGTGCACTGGGGGTGTGTCACACTGTTGTTCTCTTATAATTTACCTCACACTGCTGTTCTCTTATAATTCACCTTCTCTACAGAACATCCTTTCTTCTCTGAGTAAAAGCTGTTGTAGACTTCCTGTAGACTACGACAACAGTCACTCAAAACAGAGGGGAGGGGCTGAAAAGCAATTAAATACAAAAAGCTAAGAGCAGAGCAGTGTGAGGAAAAGTTCCACAAGCTGCAATCCTGGATTAAAAAATTTCAGTTCTGCTGCTACTAACTATATCCTTCCATATCATAAACCCTACCCAAATGGTTCCAGTTTTTGGAACAAGAAAATTTGTAAACAGTTTACCTTGACTTTTTTGCCATTAATATTCAGGGACTTCACAGTAAAATCCACCCCGATAGTGTTCTGGTGCTGTTCGCTGAATTCTCCGGACTGGAACCTTTGCACCACACAAGTCTTTCCCACATTAGAGTCACCGATTAGAATTATCTTAAAGAGGAAATCAAAAGGGTCATCCTCTGGGAACCCCGATCCAGGCATGCTCTATATATCCGAGAAAATACTGAGGAGCTGCAGTTTAGAGCCACAAACATACTGCAGACCTGAATTGAAGACAAAGAAAGAAAAAAAGTTATAGTCACATGTTTTATAGCTCGTCCATGCACGCGGGGGGGGTTTCTGGCCACGCCTCCATGACAAAACCCCCGCCCGTACCACCACCATTCTAATGAATGACAGCTTTATTTCATTTTCTAACTCTGAACCATCTTACATTGAACTATGAAAACAGATTAATTTCCAGGATATAGTTTCTCTGAGTGCAATGGGGGGGGGTGTCCCTCACACTGCTGTGCTCTTCGCTCTCTGCGTTGACTTGCTTCACAGCCCTCTCCTTTGCTCCAGATGAAAACTGAAGTACCTAACTAGAAGCCCTCTTTCTTAGAGAAGAGGGGAGTGACTTTGTAGTAGTTCAATGCAGAGAGCTAAGAGCACAGCAGTGTGAGGGACATATCCACCGTGAACATGAATTAATTGTGATCCTGAAAATGATTGCATTGTTTATATTTTCATATTTTTCAGTGTCCTCACACTGCTGTGCAGTTAGTTCTGTGTCATAAGCCTGCTACATCATCATTCCCCTGTGGTTGGACACTATAGCAGAGGAGGATTTTTGGAGCAGATCAGTGCAGGGAGATAAGAGCACAGCAGTGTGAGACACGCCCACTTAGAGAAACTACAATCCTCTAAGGGAATTCTCTGTGCCAAAAGGGTTTCATCTGAATTGGTGGCCCGGACTACAGACTTCAGCTTTTCCTGTGTACAGGGCCGGATCATACGGGGCGCGCGCCCCGTGGCACCACCACTTTGCCCTTATCACCGGCCAACCTTAATCCGGCCCTGCCTGTGTATCTATAACTCATATATTTTGAGGTGACTTCTAGGAATTTTCACATTATATCCAATCACCTTAAGGTTAAAAATAAACTTTTCCTATCCACAAGTATATCAGTAAAAGGCACATACCGAGACAAAGTCAGCCGATATATTTAGTCAATGTGCGACCTCTGAAGCAGAAGGACTAGTATTACCAGTTTTGGCAAGGCATGCTGGGACTTGTAGTTCAACCAAACTAACTAACCCCACAAGGCCTTATCATTCTCACACTGAGGGTTTGTTTTAGTGTAGAAGAAATCTCCCTGCTGTCCTGTGGTTTGTTACAGTGTATCAGCGCAGGAGTGTCCGCGTCTGGGTGATAAATGTGACAGCAAATATTTTTACTTCTTAGTCACTTCCCCTGGACCTTATAGCAAAGTAAATATCTATAACATGGGGAGGCAATTTGGATTTATCAGGTAAAAAAATTGGACATTTTATGGAACTGTGATCATTTTTTGGCATTTTTACCCACACACATCACTTTTAAGAATACAGTGGGTAGGGGGGCCTACTGGGAGGGGTGAGGCTTTCAAACCCAGGTATATTTGCCATGATATACAAAAGAACTCTGACCTTCTCACAACACTTTGATGTTTGGCAGGTTAAGTATTATAAATCCTAGCCCTGCTCTCTGCGCTGAGATTTATGATGCCCTGCCTCCAGAGATGACCCCCATTTCCTTTAGGTGATTATTCACTTATAGATATAATAGTCGGTACATAGTCCAGTAATTGAATCTGTGAGAAACAATGGAGTTGCAGTGGAAGCCGCTGTATCTAAGCTGTCATTATAGAGGTATCTATCATACATAAAGCTGGGACGCTGTATCTAAGCAGTCATCGTAGAGGAATCTACCATACATAGAGCTGAGCCAATGCATCTAAGCTGCCATTCTAGAGGTATCTACCATACATTGAACTGAGCTGCTGATCTAAGCTGCCATTCTTGAGAGGTATCTTTTCATACATAGATCTGAGCCGCTGATCTAAGCTGCCATTATAGAGGATCTACTATACGTAAGCGTGCCGCTGTATCTAGCTGCCATTATAGAGATATCTACCATACAAAGAGCTGAGCTTCTGTATCTAACTGCCATTATAGAGATATCTACGATATATAGAGCTGAGCTGCTGCATCTAAGCTGCCATTCTAGAGGTATCTACCAGACATAGAGCTGAGCTGCTGTATCTAAGCTGCATTCTAGAGGTATCTACCAGACATAGAGCGAGCGCTGTTCAAGCGCATTCTAGGTATCTACCAGACATAGAGCTGAACCGCTGTATCTAAGCACCTAATAATACAGGTAGTGTCTCTTTATATCTGACTGTCCTGTAATAGACTTGTGCTGAGGATTACCGCCCCTTTAAGACACCTGTTATCCCCCCTCTCTCAGGCTGCGGCCCAGTGCTCTATAACATCCTACGACCGCCCTTTTCACTCGCAGTTACTAGAATTTCCTGGTGTACAGTATCCTCCCACATCTCATGGCTTCCCCCGATCAGATATCTCACCTGTAGCCCTCGTCTGTCAGATCCGTTCACCTGTCACGACACCTCCTGTGCTGCACCTCACCTGGATATAACAGGTAAAGCCTCCTCAGGTGCTCGGCCTCCTCTTGCATTGCATACTGGGAGATGTAGTTGAAGAAGCGGCGCAGCAATAAGGAAGTGAACGCACCTGTGTCGGAAGAAGAAACAAACAACCTTATTATGTCCTTCAGGCTATAAATTAACCCCACGTTGTCACCAGAACTTGAAAGAAGATCCAGTTTTCCAGCTTGGTGCGACGGTCCCGTACTGAGTGACACGGCTATAATACACGCTGGAATAACAATGACCCCATTGTGTGATTATAATGGGATACAGAAATTAGAGTGCGACCTCCTCTCTCTCCCCAGATAATATTACACAACCTCTTCCAAACACTATAAAAGGGATTGTACCAAAATTAAAGCACCATATTTGTCCAAAGGTTTTATGTGGTGTTACCTCTTAATTACATTCACTTCAGAATCAACAATCCTTTTAAATCTATTTACTACAATTTTTAAGGATTAAAAAAAGAATATTTTCTAACTTAGCTTAACATGGCATGGCCTATCCTTTATAGTAGGGATGGTTGGTTGGAAAATCCCTTTAAATAGGACTTGTCCCCAAGTACAAAATTCTGAATAACAGACCTCATGTGATTGCCCTGTGTCCCTGATGAATTTGACATTAACTTTTAAAAATCTGTCCACCCATTCAAAGATATGGCCCCCCGAAGTATATTTCAGACACCCCCACCGCCGGGAAATAAAAGGTTACCGCCCATTGACAATTATAAATTAATTTTAGTCTAAACTTCCGATGGCCATATCTTTTGACTGTAGGTGGATTTTGTAAAATCAACGCCAAATGATCATGAACACAGCGGCAATCACATGAGGTACATGATTAAAGATTTTGGACTTAACAAAATCTTTAGATCTGCTCGATAATTTAAAAAAAAGACAAAATTTAATGTCGCCCTCTACTGCCATAAGTGGTCATAGTCAACATACAATGAAGTCAAAGTCCTTCACTGCCTATCGGACATAAAAGAGATGTCAAGACCAAAGTGCCTTCATCCCTGTTCAATACATATTTCCATGCCCTGAATCAGCCAATCAGAGCCAACATGGCATACAACACTGTCGCATCACTGAGCTCTGAATTTGCCTGTGCTAACACAGCACCTGCACCTGTATCTATCTTTGCCACCCTAGTTTTGCGAGATCTAGGATTAATGCTCAGTCAGTGTCTCCTCCCTTCACATTAGAAGATGTGAAGCCCCGCCCCTGCAGAACAGTAGTCCTTTACTCTCTCATAGAAAATTCATTCTGAGAGCTGTGTACTTTGCTCTTGATGGCACAAAAATTATATTGAAAATCAAAAGTTGATGGTCAAAACCTGGGTGATGCAGAACTTTGGTCCAAACTTGCCTACAATAACAGTGTACTCCACCTTTTCCTAGCCTTCTCACTACTCAAACTCAATTTTTACTTGATCAGCTATGAAAGAAAGTGGGGCTCTCTACTGATGACAACACTGATTGTAATTATCCAATCACAGTACAAGTGATATCATCTACCCCATAGAAATATGTGAAATCCCCCCGCCCACGGCTGAACCACAGTTCACCAGTTTTTCTTCATTGTGAGAGTCTTGAACTCCAGTCTTGATTAAACTTGGCAACTTGAGCATGTCAAAACCTTGGGGTCCATTCACAACACGCTTTATACATTTTAGTTGACCTACTTTATGAAAAAAGCAGATATACACGGACAGGCCAAGACATAGTGATAAGGATGGAGGATACACTGCTCCCCCTGGTGAGATGATGTGTGGAGCCATGTGATAGGACAGTCACCCCCTAGTAGTGATAGGAATATACACTGCCCCCTACTGGTAAATCATGTGGGGAGCCAGACTAGGACAGTCAGTCACCCCTAGCAGTGATAGGAGACACACTTCCCCCTGCTGAGTGATAATGTGTGGAGCCATGGTATAGAATTCACCCCTAGTAGTTATAGGGGACACACTGCCCCTCTTCGGTGTGGATGATGTGGGGAGCCATGGTATAGGACAGTCACCCCTAGGTGATAGGACCATGTGCCCCCGGGTAGATGTGGGCCATGGTAGGACAGTCACCCCTGTAGTTAAGAGACACACCTGCCCCTGCTGGTGTGATGATGTGGTGGCCATGGTATAGAATAGGACATCACCCCTAGCGTGATAGGACACACTGCCCCCTGCTGGTGAGATGATGTGGGGGCCATGGTATAGGACAGTCCCCCAGCAGTGATAGGAGAACACACTGGCCCTGCTGGTTGATGATGTGGTGGCCATGGTATAGGACAGTCAACCCCTAGCAGTGATAGAGGACACACTGCCCCTTTGTTGTGTATGATGTGGAGCCATGGTATGGAACAGTCACCCCTGCTGTGATCCACCCTGCCCCGCTTGTGGTGAGCTCTGTGTGATGCATGGTTGACCAGTCCCCCTAGCAGTGATAGGAGGACACTGCCCCCTGCTGGTGTGATTGATGTGGGGCCCATGCTATAGGACAGTCACCCCTAGCAGTGATAGGAGAACACACTGGGCCCCTGCTGTGTGATGATGTGGTGGCCATGGTACGGACATTCACCCTAGTAGTGAGTAGTGAGGACACACTGCCCCCTGCTGATTGATATGTGGTGGCCATAGTATAGGACAGTCACCCCCTGTAGTGATAGAGGACACACTGCCCCTTGCTGGTGTGTATGATGTGGTGGCCATAGTATAGGACAGTCACCCCCTAGTGTGATAGGAGGACCACTTCCCCTGCTGGTGTAATGATGTGGGAGCCATGGTACAGGACAATCGTCACCCCTAGTAGTGATAGGAGGAGACACTGCCCCTGCTGGTGTGATGATTTGGGGAGCCATGGTACAGGACAATCAGTCACCCCTAGTAGTGATAGGAGACACACTGCCCCCTGCTGGTGTGATGATGTGGGAGCCATCAGACTGTATAACACCTGTCATCCTCCTACTGCCCAGTAAGTTAAGTGGGCACTAACGGTCCTTGCAAATTTTACGTTGAGCGAGATACTTGGCAACCACCTATAATTACTACATGGAGACCATAGCAGCACTAATCATCACAAGCTGCCGAGTAATAGAGACCACCTAAACTTCAACATCTATTATGAGGAGAAAAAGTCCTCCACTGCCTCTCCCAACAAAATGTCTTTCCCCCTGCTCCATTTATCATCTAGTCCTGTATCGGCCAATCATTGCCAATGACACGACATCGCAACACCATTGCTGCATTGAGCTCCAAACTTGCCTCTTCCAACAAACACTCTACACACATTTCTAACATGTCACTGAGATATTTTTTATTAGATCCAGCGACAAGTCTTGGTCACTGGATATAAAGTGTCTCCTTCTAACACTAGAAACAATGTGAAGCCCCACCCTCGCGGACCCATAATCCATTAATTTCCCTTAAAACGTTCATTCTGAGAGCGGTGTCCTTGCTCTTTTATGGCACAAGCATCAATACCCTTATCAAATAGTAAAAGCTGACGGCCGAAAACTTGGATGTCGCAGCACCATGGTCCAAACTTGTATACACAACACCGTACCTGCACCATTCAGAACCTTATCACAGCACATACATCATTTCCCAAATAACCAGGACTACAACTTGGTCCGCTAAATACAAATTTGTGACTTCTCTCTTGTCCATAGCACAGCTAAAAGAGTACAAGTATATCATCAATTGGAACAGTATGAAACATTGAAAATATGTGAAGCCCCGCCCATGAGGAACCATAGTTCATCAATATCCTCATTGTGAGAGGCTTGTACTCTGGTCTAGAGGGAACTTTGCACCATGACCATGTCAAACACACTGGGTGTCCATTGACTTATGCTTTGAACACTTTATTTGAGATAATTTATGAAAAATAGCACACATTTGGACCCAGTACCCAGTATCTCTCTAATGGTCCACAGTCACTGTGTAGTGTTCACAATATCTTCACCAGCAAAGGTTTTTGGACAGGCGTTGTTACACTTAAATATATATAGTCCTGAAACTTCAGAGTTTGTGAATTTATTAAAAAAATTAAAAAATGCATTAGTGCATACCATTTGATATATAGCTCACATGCCGTACATCTATTTTGTATCTGTATTATTATTTCTATCTCTTTTTTTCAGTATGAAGCAGAATTAGTATTATATCTGCCCATGTACAGAAAGTGAGTCATGCATCGAATGGTATGCACTCATGCATTTTTATTTTTTTTTTAGAATAAAAAATAAAATCAGAAACTCTTAAGGCCAGATTATAGCAAGGGCTCCAGGGAAGCAAGCCCCAGGGCCCCCACCAGTGACTCATTGGGGCTCATTTACTTACCCGGTCCAGTTGCGATCCTGCGGCGCATTGTCCGACGCTGATTTGGGTTTGCTGGGATTCACTAAGGTCGTGCACCCGATATCCACCAGGTGTCACTGCTGCGTTGAGGTTCGCCGGAGTTCACCTTCTTCTTCCTGGTGCATGTAAGTGCTGATCTTGCGACACATTTCCTTTTTTAAATTCCGCGGTTTGTCCGAATCTGTCGGGTTGTCCAACGGCCACGCCCCCCCCCAATTTCTGTCGCGACGCCGATGCGCCACAATCCAACCGCGTGCGCCAAATCCCGTGGCGATTCAGCGCAAAACGGCGCAAAACTGAAACCTACTTTTTCTATTTTTACCGTAACTTTCTGCACATCTATGAAGAGAAATGTTAAATCCATTTTAACATACCGCTTCCCGATCACGGGCCCCTCTGGCCATGGAACATCTAATCTCTGAAAAACAAAGAGAAACATACAGAAATGTGGTTTCCTACAAACCTAAAAGTAAAGTCATTAGTTCATGTGATTTCATGTCATCAGTTTTGCCTTGATATTTGTTAACGTTTACTTCCACATTAGTGATTCAGAATGTAATTGCCAAACCACACGATGGCAACCGGCCATCCACTTCCAAAGAAGACCACGGGAAATGTTATTATTACGCCTTTTTTCTTGTCACCTGACTATGTATATATATATATATATATGAAGGTCTTGTCAGGTTCTTCAGAAGAATCCGTCCAGGAGGGATCAGAGCAGAGCTCCTCACCATGGACATCCTCCTCACGCTCCTCTACATGTCCCTCCTCATAGGTGAAGCATCTTCTCATTATCAGAACTTGGATGTAGATGTTTTTTATTACGTTCTATTGGTCACTCTATGATTTTTTATGTCTTCTCTGCAGGTGGAGTAGAAATGACCCTTATCTAATCTACATAGTCCACACCCACTGCAGCTTCTATCTACTGTAGAACAGACCCTGCCCCTTTGTATCTATACACTAGAAATCCCCCCCAATGTGTATCTGTGCACTAGGCAGACCCCCAACCCTTTGTATGTGTGCACTGGGTGGACCCCCGTAAATGAACACTATGGACCCACCCTCATCAATGTGTGAGTATATACACGCACCGATACTCTGCGCCGTTCACCACTCACATGGGAGGTGAATACACGGGGCGCCCAGTACAATTTTTCATTTTTTGGGAAACCATGGGCTCCTCTGAGACCTCCCCCCTGCTTGTTCTCCCCGCAGACAGCGACACTCAGGGTCCCGCAACACCGGAGGAGAACAAGGAGCAGCCGGCCGACCCCGAGCTGAAGAAGACGCTGTGTCCATACGCCACCGTGGGGGAGTGTCGCTACGGAGAGAACTGCGTCTACCTGCACGGGGACCCCTGTGACATGTGCGGGCTGCAGGTGCTGCACCCCACGGACACCGCCCAGAGGTCTCAGCATATTAAGGTAAGGAAGTAAAAGGTAATGGCAGAATGTAGCACACAGTGTCTCCACTGGGGGGCGCACTGCTACTGCTAAACTCCTGTCATATCTAAAAGCCTCCCTGTACACTGATCTATAAGAATATTACCAGCATATAAAAACACTGTCCTCCCAGCAGGCACTATAGATATACCTGCATATGTTGTGGCGTGCTGAAGCATCATGGGATCGATAACAACACATCACAGAGGTGGAGAAATCTGTTATTATTCCTCCCTGTATACTGATCTATAATATTTTAGCAAGCTATGGAAAAAGAGGATAATCGCACTATCCTCCCAGCAGGGACAAATGGTACTAGCTCTGGCTGCCCAAGTTGAGGTATCATGGGATCAATAACGTGCTAAAAATCTAAGTCTTTCATTCCACCTGCAGTGTAACCTCCCCGTATACTCATCTATAAGAATTTTATCACAATATAGCGACATTTTTCTTGCAATCTGTCCATGTGATGCTGCACGGAAGCATCATGGGATCGATAGAGCACATCACAAAGATGGGAAAAATCCTATGCCTCCCTGTATACTGATTTATAAGAATTTTAAGCAAGCTATACTAAGGAGCTTAATCACACTGTCCTCCCAGCAGGCACTAGCTCTATCTTCACATGGGCCGCTGTGTTGTGGTATCATGGGATTGATAACAGATTTCTCCATCTCCAAGTCTTTTATTCCTCTTTTATTGTAGCCTAATTTTAGAAGGTTGTAGAAAGGTTAATCTGTGTCCTACCAGCCGGTAGAGATGGTGCTAGCTGTAGCTGCCCATGTGATGCTGCGCTGATGCATCATTTGATTGATAGTGGACACCACGGAGACGGAGAAATCTTAAGTGCTTTTATTTTCCGTATATATATCAGTCTTGCATCGAGGCCCACGAGAAGGACATGGAGTTGTCGTTTGCCATCCAGCGTAGTAAAGACATCGTGTGCGGGATCTGCATGGAGGTCGTGTACGAGAAAACCAACCCCAGCGAGCGGCGCTTCGGGATCCTGTCCAACTGCAGCCACTCCTACTGCCTGAAGTGTATCCGCCGGTGGAGGAGCGCCAAGCAATTTGAGAGCAAGATCATAAAGTGAGTGAGTTACCTCCCTATAGCCAGAAAGCGTCTAAATGCTGCAAAATTGCGCAACTTATGGTCTGTTTTGAGCAGTCGATCAGCCTAGATGTAACAATACGTCTCAATACTTTTGTCAGATATCATATGAATGTCCTCCATTGCCCTAGGTGAGATATGGATGTGTATTCCAGGATTGTACTAGGGTTATGTCCTCACACTGCTGTGCTCTGTGCTCTCTGCAGCCAGTGTTGGGTATTGCCCCTGGAGAGATGTGTAATCAGACCTTGCTGTGTGGTGCAGGATTTTGATGCATGGATTTATATTCCAGGATTGTAGCTTCTGGTGGCGTGTCCTCACACTGCTGTTCCCTGTGCAGCCATTGTTGGAGATTGGATCACTGGCAGGGAATGGTAACGCCCATGTGATTGGTTTAAAGTTTACAAAGCTATAAGATTTAAAGGGAATGTCTCTACAGTTTTTGACCGTGCATGCTAGTAGCAGCAGGTCTGTCATAAATAGGTTTATATTCCAGGATTTTACTGGGGGGGTGTCCTAACACTGCTGTTCTCTGTACTCCTTGCATTTAATAGCTTTTCCCCCTCTGTTCTGATTAAAAACTATTAGATACAGCAGCATTCACTCAGAGGAGTTGGTTTGAGGCTCGATGCAGAGGGTGAAGAGCACAGCAGTGTTAGGACACGCCTCCAGGAACTACAATCATAGAATATAAGCCCATATTTCACAGTCCTGCTGCTACTAACAAAGAAAGGTCTGATTACACATCACTCCAAGCACAAAAGCTAACATGGTCTGCAAAGAGCACAGCAGTGTGAGGACACGCCCCCAGAATTATTAAGTTCAATGCAAAGAACAAGGAGCACAACAGTGTGAGGACACCTTTCACATTGTTACAGAGCTTAGTACATATTCACTGTCCTGCTGCTACTAACACACACAAAGGTAAGATTATACAACTTCACATTGTGTACAGTAGAATTCAGAGTGTTCAGAACAAAGCAGTGTGAGGAAATTGCTACAATCCTGGAGTATAGATCTATACGGCGCTGTCCTGCTGCTACAACAGCTACAACAATATACACAGATATTACAACACCTAGGGTAGAGAATCGGTATTACAGGTCTGCACCAGGACTTAAGAGGAGCTCAGAGTGAAGGATTGACCCTGGACCTCTGGTTTTGTCTCCGCAGGTCGTGTCCGGAGTGTCGCATCACTTCAAACTTCGTCATTCCAAGCGAATACTGGGTGGAGGAGAAGGAGGATAAACACAAGCTGATCCACAAGTACAAAGAGGCCATGAGGTAGGGACTAGGGGCTGGTCCTACACCCGGGACCTGCCGAAGGAGGGGGCGACCTCCAAAATACATCAGGGGCGACTCTCACCTCAAATCTTCCCCTTACAGCAACAAATCCTGCCGGTATTTCGACGAAGGACGCGGCACCTGCCCATTCGGGGGCAACTGCTTCTACAAACACGCCTACCCCGACGGACGCATCGAAGAGCCACAGCCGCGACAGAAAGGAGGGATGTCCAGCCGATACCGGGTAAGGTCATAGGTCACACCGTCTTCTCATTATACTCAAAGGGGTGGTGCAGGATTACATCCAAGAACCATCGGCATTGAGATTCTTTCTTTGCTTCAGGTTTGTGGTTCTTTGAACTACAGAACCGGAGACGGGTAAAGAGACTGGATCTTTATCTGCAGCTCGCATTGCTATGTCATTACCTGCCCCCGCTCTGTAGCGCATGCCATCTGAAAGCTGTTGTACTTATCTTTAACATGACACCAGCAGCATGTTTCTAGGTGCAGTAAAACGGAAGATGGGTGTGTTTTTTTGAAGCGACCCTCTAAACTTGCCTCGTCTCTGGTAAAATATGACTCTTCTCTGCTCCTTCTCATGACTTTGGAGATTTTTTTTTTTTTATTAATGGGAGAGATTTTACATGAGTGAATTCTAAAAAGGATATTTCACCCCAACCTGAGGGGGTGGGTGGGAGTTTATTGATCCTATCACGTTTATTCGGTCCTGTGGGGGACAAGGGACTTGTTAGATCACAGGGTCTGGTCTTGCATTGAAATGCCTTGTTTTGAATTCTCCTTCCGAATTTTCCAGGCCCAACGGAGAAACCGTTTTTGGGACTTCGAGGAGCGCGAGGGCAGCGACCCGTTCGACGACAACGACGAGGAGGTCATGACCTTTGAACTGGGCGAGATGCTCCTAATGCTGTTGGCCGCGGGCGCCGACGAAGACGTAACAGACTCGGAGGACGAGTGGGACTTGTTCCATGAGGATCTGGACGATTTTTATGACCTGGACCTATAGCGCCGGTCAGAGGAGTGTGGACTGTCTGGGCGCTGCAGACAGTAGCTATTTCCTGTGGTGTTGTGGCAGTGCCTGTGTCTCTCCTAGGCAGGCCTATCAATTCCAGGTGCTGTTGTAAGAATTTTTATCCTGATGTCTGTGTCTCTTTCCTCTCCCACCTTTACCCCTCTCTCTCCGCCATTTTTCCCACCTTCCTCCGTCCTCCAGAGTGTTTGTTTCTCTGTTTCCAAGTTAAAAAATGGAAAAAAGGAAAAAAAAAAAATGAAATGAGAAAAAAAAAAATTAAAAATAAAAAAAAAACTCCACAAATGTATAAAATACTACAATTACGTTGCACCTCGTGTTTTATGGGTTTTTACACTTTTTGGGTTATTGTGAATTCACTGTTCTGATTGTGTTACAAGGGTGAACCACCAGAGGGCAGCGATCCCGTAATGATTGCAGGACGCGTCCCTGATTGCGGCTTTCACGTTACATTATTAATTTAATCTACTTTCACTTTCTACTTTCAAGTTTTCTTGGCTGTGCTATCGTGGCGTAAGGTTGGTTCGGTCCGAATGCTGGACAGAGATTGGGACTCCTTGCATCATAGGGGCTTCTAGAATAACTACATTCCCTATACTGAACTATATATTCAGGGAGGGACTCCTTGCATCATAGTCACTGGTGAAGCTAGGAGCCTCTACTTCCTTGCATGCATTCCCTATAGTGTACTGTGTATCCACTCCCAGCATCAGTCACCGCTGATCCTAGGAGCCCCTACTTCCTTGCATACATTCCCTATAGTGTACTGTGTATTCAGGGAGGGACTCCCACCATCATAGTCACTCGTGATGCTAGGAGCCTCTACTTCCCGCATACATTCCTTATACTGTACTATGTATTCAGGGAGGGACTCCTTGCATTATAGTCACCTGTGATGCTAGGAGCCTCAACTTCCTGCATACATTCCCTATACTGTACTATGTATTCAGGGAGGGACTCCTTGGATCATAGTCACTGCTGATCCTCGGAGCCCCTACTTCCTGCATACATTCCCTATACTGTACTATGTATCCAGGGAGGTACTCCCACCATCATAGTCACTGGTGATGCTAGGAGCCTTTACTTCCTTGCATACATTCCTTATACTGTAGTATGTATCCAGGGAGGGACTCCCAGCATCATATGTCCTAATGCAAGTCCACATCCCACCACAGTGTTCAGCACATCTTCACTTTTATAGGGGGGGACGTCATCATTGTCTAACCTGAATAAAGCAGTTTTCTGTAAGTGCTATCCTGGTGGGTGTCTGTGCGTGGTGGGTGTGAGCTGTCATACCTATCCCAGCCACTATGCAGTGTATGGCGCTGTTCTCGGGGAGTAGTAACTTTATGCTGTGGACCAGTACTCACCACTTCAATCCTTCACTGCTCCCGTTTCCAGCGTGTACCGAATCCAAGCTCCTCCTGCTTCCTGGAAATACTTACTCGGCCAATCACTGGGTAAGGCGGAGCTTTGCTTTGGCTAATCAGGAACTTCTTGTATATTGGTGTTGGACCAGAAATTGGGGATCGGTTACATGTCGGAAGGGGAGCGGCAGAGGACTACGAATTTTTATTTTCAGCCATTAGAAGCAAAAAAAACAAACAAAAAACACAACTTTACAGTTTTGTTTTTGTATCATTGATCTCTGTCTCTACGGTAACAGACTACAAACTCTCAACTGTGTAGTCAGATCTTGTCACCATCTCTGTAATCCTCTCTGAAAGGGAGTATAACCATAGGGTCACACCGGTCTGCATAGGAGCTGCATACTCAAAATGTGGGGACTATTTAAATCAAAACTAGTTTATTTTAGGTGAGGGGGTAGATCTGCCCTCCCTCCCAAGGTACCTTAATTATTGTTACCAGCAGGGCATGCTGGGAGTTGAAGTGTAAATAACAGGTGACAGGCGTCGGTTAGGTTTATGACTGTTCCTGTGTTTACGATGTCAGGTTTACGATTAACCTAGATTTAGGTGCTGGATGATGTCAGCCTGAGGTAGCAGAAATATCACACTGATGGCCTTAAAGGGAACCTGTCAACAGGATTTACCACCATTAAACTCCCAGACTGTCAGGTAGAGCATGAAATATCCTTTCTAGAATTCTCTCTTATATGTGAAATCTCACAATTTTCCCTATAAAAGAATTTTCCCCCAAAGTCATGTGATCCGAAAAGAGTCATATTTTACCTAAGACGAGTCAAGTTTAGTGGCTGTAACTCAGATTCTCCTATCTTCAGTTCTATAGCACTTAGCGATATGCTGCTGGTGTCATATTAGAGATAAGAATCTCATCTTTCAGATGGCGTGTGGTTCTTGGAGCTACAGAACCACAGATACAGAGAGGTAAGTAATAGACGAGTATTAGATCTTAATCTCCAGCTGTATTACGTTATAGTTGCCCATGGAAACCAATCAGAGATCAGCTGCAATCTATAATCCGCTGTGAGAAAATGAAATCTGAGCTCTGATTGGTTGGGCAACTGGAACAGTACTACTCTGACGCTTATGATAAATCTCCCCCTGTGTCTAACTTACTGTTTCTCCACACCAAACCACAAGAGAGCTGAGATTCTTATCTACAAAATGACACCAGCAGCATGTTTCTGGGTGCTACAGAACTGAAGATAGGGGCGCCTGAATTGACACTCTAAACTTGACTCATCTCTGGTACAATCTGACTCTTCTATTCACTGTCACATGACTTTGGAGAAGTTTTTTTTTTAGGAAAATGGATTAAAATTCACAGAAAAGAGGGAATTCTACAAAGGACATTGAGGCGCCGGGGGCTTAATTGGGTAAAACTCGGAGTCCATTTGCACAGCGCAACATTCGTGAGGTACACAGCCCCTGTACTGGCGGGGGCACATACTTTTGGTCAAAAAAAGTATAGGCCAGGTCTCTGACAGCTAATACGGACCAATAACCTACAGCGGATAGAAGAAAGGCCCTAAAAAGAAAAGAAAATTTTAGGGTAGTGCCCCCTACTGGGAAAAAAAAAAGCATTACAGACTTTTGAAGCTCCGCCTCCAATATCCCAGAGAAATCTCTTTAGTGGCTTTAGACATTTGGGGGGAAATTTATCATCAAGTTTCTGAGGTAAAACCAATCAGAGCTCAGCTTTCATTTTATAAACAGCTGTGGGGAAATGAATGCTGAGCTCTGATTGGTTGCCATGGGAAGTAAAACAGTTCTGCTCTAAGAGGCCTATGATAAATCTCTCCCTTCTTTGTTTTCTAAACCAGACAATCCCTTTAAGAGATGCGAGTATACACCATAACCCTACTTGACCTTTGCCCAGGTGAAGCTCATTGCAGCCAGGAGCATATTGGTTACCCAATCAGACGCCATCATGGCGGCACGGTTATAAAATGCCACCCGTAGGGGGGTCACAAATTTAGTAACTCCATGCAGGAGGAATTACCACAATGTTGTCGATCCAGATTATCAGACGCGTCACCCGCTGGCGCCCGGCCATGTACGATTCCTCAGGCGTGTGTCATACGTGTAATTAACGTGATTGAGCAGGATTATCTTTATGAGGCGACATGACCTCCAGCTTAAGGACAGTCGTAGATATTTGATGTCTGGTTTTGGATTGGGGGTGTGGCATAGGTTCAGTCGAATCCCTTTAAGGAAATTTTGAATAAATTGGGGGTTACCAGTTGGAGGCGTGTCACGATATATTGTCCAATCAGTGATGCCAATGCCGAAATCTTTCACATAATACCTCCCACTTGCCTGGGTGTGTCTTTGCTGTTACCACTGACTGGACAAGATTTGTGTAGAGCCCCTTTTTATATGGTCACACCCCTTTGACAATTTAAAAAATCAGCAATGTTTGTACAACACCAGAATATGTAGGGTCCCATTATTTCAATTGTCAAAGGGGTGTGTCCATATACAATCAGCAATGATTGGACAGTATCAGAATGTGTGGGGTCCCATTATTTCAATTGTCAAAGGGGCATGTCCTTACATGATCAACAGAAATTGGACAGTATCAAAATGTGTAGGGTCCCATTATTTAAATTATCAAAGGGGTGTGTCCATAAACAATCAGCAATGATTGGACAGTATCAGAATGTGTGGTGTCCCATTATTTCAATTGTCGAGGGGCGTGTCCCTACAGGATCAACAATATTTGGACAATATCAGATGGGTTACAGTGTAGGGTCACATAATTGCCATTATCAACGGGGTGTCAAAGAGGTGTGTTGAGTATGGTGTAGGATCAGATGACTTCCATTGTCAAAGAGGTGTGTCATTATAATGAGCACCGATTGGACATCTTCAAAATGTATAGAGTTTCATTAGCATTGTCAAGGGGGCCTTTCCCTACAAAACCAACACTGATTTGACAATGTCAACACCCAGTTGTCAGATATTATAGGTATATCCATGTCTGGAGATGGGACAGATCCCCTTCAAACTGACGTGTGACATTATTACGCAGCAAGGCTGTGTACATAGTACGGTAGAGCATATTTTTGGCCAAGAACCACCTTGGAAAACTCTCCACACAGTCTTCTGGTTAGGTCGATTCCTTTCGAGTATCGTGCCACATGGACAATCACGTTATTACGTTTTCGGGATGTTCTACCACCTCGTGACCATTCGTGATTCAACCATTTATATTTACATTCAACAAATATAAAAGAAATCATAAAACCATAGATGAAGTTTCTTCTTAAAGAATCTCAGAAGGTATTTTACCAGTCTCTTAGTCTTGTAGACCACCAGGAGGTCACCTCTACCATATGTTGACTTTAAGGCCTACGTTAGGCCTCTGCTCACAACCTCTGCTCTACCATCGGCAAGGTAGTCCAGTCTTTGGGTCTACTCCACCCATTGTAGAAGATAAACCTTGGGTAGGTTTCTGGTCGACACCATCACTAGGAAAGATGGTAAACACCATCTACAGGCAAAGGGACCAACCAACATATGGACAATCGCAGTTTTTACAATGTTTTCGGGATGTTCTACCACCTCATGACTCAACCATTTATATTAACATTCAACAAATATAAAAGAAATCATAAAACCACAGATAAAGTTTCTTCTTAAAGAATCTCAGAAGGTATTTTACCACTCCCTTAGTCTTGTAGACCACCAGGAGGTCACCTCTAATATACGTTGACTTTAAGGCCTACGTTAGAAGACTTCTCGATATTTTGGAAGGAAATTTTATCACTCTTCTCACAACCTCCACTCTACCATCTAGCGTCAAGGTAGTCCAGTCTTTGGGTCTACTCCACCCTTCGTAGAAGATAAACCTTGAGTAGGTTTCTGGTTGACACCATCTCTAGGAAAGATGGTAAACACCATCTACAGGCAAGGGACCAACCACACCCTTGAGGAGCTTCCTCGTTCTCCTTTGCCTCTGAGTAGAGGTTTATTTGGAAAAATTGAAGGCCTTGATTGTCCGATTCAGCTCATGTCTACCCACATAGACAGCTTTTATCAGGCTCCTTCGCTGTCACAATGGGCCGAGAGTCCAAAACAAAGCTGTTCCGCGGACTCTCCTTATGATAATGAAGGGTATTACGAGCCATGAGTTCTGTAGCCATCAGGAGGAAAACTTCATCGATGTTGTGTGACTCTTTGGCTGAGGTTTCTAAGACTGCTGCCAGTCCATGCTTCTCGGCAAACGTGCAGGCCTCCTCAAACAGGATCTGCCTATTCTCCACCAGGTCTGATTTGTTGCCTATAAACGGAGATGAGATAAAAAACAAAGTTTCAGAGATAAAGAGTCTCAAAAGGGTGTGTAGGTTGTCTAATTCACCATCCTAGTCTAACGTATGGCCACCAATAGATATTTGATTGGTTGCAGACCATATAATTTTGGAGAACCCTAGGCAAGGTGGATGTGATATTCAGGGTTGACTCAACATCAAAACCAAGGAGGAGACCATTCTGTATGGTGGTTCATGGTGCCTTAACGTCTACTGTACCCAAAAACAGGAGAACCATAGCCTATAGACATTGGCCAAAGACACAGGAAAGTCTTCTGCACATGGCCATCTTTAAATATTAGTAGATGGGAACGTTCCCTATGGGTAGGAAACAGGAGGAGAAGACTAGGACAACCGCTATCATGTGGTGTGAACGACACAGTGTGGTGGAAACTGTAGTCAATAAAGCTTGAGTTAATAGAGGGGGTACTCATCTCTTAGAAGAAGCGGCCACAATGAACATCTCACCCAGGAGGACCTGTCCTGTCCTCCATTACATCAATAGCCCATTGGTTTGAATGGACACAGTGTAATACTTAGTTTCCCCTGCGGGGGAGCTGCAGAGAAGCGTAACACTTGCTTCCAGGCTTCTCTATTATGAAGAACCCAGAAGACTTACCTATCAGCATCAACATCAAGTTGGCGGCTCCATATTTTTCCACTTCATGGATCCAGTGGGGCACAGACTCGAATGTCTGGCGTCGGGTGATGTCGTAGGCGATGATGGCTCCCTGTGCGCTACGGTAGTAACTCTGTGTGATGTTACGAAACCTCTCCTGGCCAGCCGTGTCCCAAACTTGCACCTACAGGATATCACAAAGCATGTACCATCCCCAAATATTAATCTTAGGAGCTGCAGGACTGTGAAAAATTGATTTATATTTTAGAATGGTAGTCGGGGGAGGGTCCTCACACAGCTGTGCTCTTAGCTCTCTGCATTGATCTGCTCCACAGCTCCTTCCCTATAATGTTTAACTAGTACCCTGTAACAATGGTCCAACAGAGCAGAAGGCTTGTGGAACAGCACAACACAGAGAGCACAGAGAACAGCAGTGTGAAGACACGTCCCCCAGTGCACGTGAAGATCCTTGAATATAGCTACAATATTCACAGTCTTGCTGCTCATCATAACATACAACTCAGAGAAGCATATAGTAACGTTTGAAGTTTTGCATGTTGTAAAAAATTTTTCAGGGTTTAGGTTCTTGAAGCGCCCTGGGGTGTGTCCTCACACTGCTGTTCTCTTATAATTTACCTTCTCTACAGATCATCCGTTCTTCTCTGAGTAAAAGCTGTTGCAAACTTCCTGTAGACTACGACAACAGTCACTCAAAACAGAGAGGAGGGGCTGAAAAGCAATTAAATAACAAAAGCTAAGAGCACAGCAGTGTGAGGAAAAGCTCTAGAAGTTGCAATCCTGGAATAAAAAATTAAATTTCAGTTCTGCTGCTACTAACTATATCCTTCAATATCATAAACCCTACCCAAATGGTTCCAGTTTTTGGAACAAGAAAATTTGTAAACATTTTACCTTGACTTTTTTGCCATTAATATTCAGGGACTTCACAGTAAAGTCCACCCCGATAGTGTTCTGGTGCTTATCGCTGAATTCTCCGGACTGGAACCTCTGCACCACACAAGTCTTTCCCACATTGGAGTCACCAATCAGAATGATCTTAAAGAGGAAATCGAAAGGGTCGTCCTCTGGAAACCCCGATCCAGGCATGCTCCGCGGGGGCGGGGTCTATATCCCGAGAAAAAACTGAGGAGCTGCAGCTTAGGAGCCACAAAACATACTGCAGACCTAAATTGAGACAAAGAAAGAAAAAAAGTTATAGTCACACATTTTAATAGCTCGTCCATGCAGCGGGGGGTTTCTGGCCACGCCTCCATGACAAAAGACCCCGCCCACTACCACCGCCATTTTAATGATTGACAGCTTTATTTCATTTTCTAACTCTGAGACTCATCTTACAATTGAACTATGAAAACAGATTAATATTCCAGGATTATAGTTTCTCTGAGTGCAATGGGGGGGGGGGGGTGTCCTCACACTGCTGTGCTCTTCGCTCTCTGCGTTGACTTGCTTCACAGCCTCTCTTCCTTTGCTCCAGATGAAAACTGAAGTACCTAACTAGAAGCCCTCTTTTCTTAGAGAAGAGGGGAGTGACTTTGTAGTAGTTCAATGCAGAGAGCTAAGAGCACAGCAGTGTGAGGACATATCCACCGTGAACATGAATTAATTGTGATCCTGGAAAATGATTGCATTGTTTATATTTTCATATTTTCAGTGTCCTCACACTGCTGTGCAGTTAGTTCTGTGTCATAAGCTGCTACATCATCATTCCCCTGTGGTTGGACACTATAGCAGAGGAGGAGTTTTGGAGCAGATCAGTGCAGGGAGATAAGAGCACAGCAGTGTGAGGACACGCCCACTTAGAGAAACTACAATCCTCTAAGGGAATTCTCTGTGCCAAAAGGGTTTCATCTGAATTGGTGGCCCAGGACTACAGACTTCAGCTTTTCCTGTGTACAGGGCCGGATCATACGGGGGCGCGCGCCCCGTGGCCACCACCACTTTGCCCTTAATCCGGCCAACCTTAATCCGGCCCTGCCTGTGTATCTATAACTCATATATTTTGAGGTGACTTCTAGGAATTTTCACATTATATCCAATCACCTTAAGGTTAAAAATAAACTTTTCCCTATCCACAAGTATATCAGTAAAAGGTCACATACCGAGACAAATGTCAGCCGTATATATTTAGTCAATGTGCGACCTCTGAAGCAGAAGGACTAGTATTACCAGTTGTGGCAAGGCATGCTGGGACTTGTAGTTCAACCAAAGGCTAAACCCCAGCAAAGGCCTTATCATTCTCACAGCTGAGGGTTTGTTTTAGTGTAGAAGAAATCTCCCTCCTGTCCTGTGGTTTGTTACAGTGTATCAGCGCAGGAGTGTCGCCTCTGGGTGATAAATGTGACAGCAAATATTTTTACTTCTTAGTCACTTCCCCTGGACTCTTATAGCAAAGTAAATATCTATACATGGGGAGGCAATTTGGATTTATCAGGTAAAAAAATTGGACATTTTATGGAACTGTGATCATTTTTTGGCATTTTTACACCACACACATCACTTTTAGAAATACAGTGGGTAGCAGGGCCTACTGGGAGGGGGTGAGGCTTTCAAAACCAGGTATATTTGCCATGATATACAAAAGAAACTCTGACCTTCTCACAAC
The DNA here is from genome assembly GCA_019512145.1 of Engystomops pustulosus. Lineage (NCBI taxonomy): Eukaryota > Metazoa > Chordata > Amphibia > Anura > Leptodactylidae > Engystomops > Engystomops pustulosus. Next base: position 161,245 of record WNYA01000260.1, on the reverse strand, counting down.
ACTTTGATGTTTGGCAGGTTAAGTATTATAAATCCTAGCCCTGCTCTCTGCGCTGAGATTTATGATGCCCTGCCTCCAGAGATGACCCCATTTCCTTTTAGGTGATTATTCACATTATAGTATAAATAGTCGGTACATAGTCCAGTAATTGAATCTGTGGAGAACAATGGAGTTGCAGTGGAAGCCGCTGTATCTAAGCTGTCATTATAGAGGTATCTATCATACATAGAGCTGAGCCGCTGTATCTAAGCTGTCATTATAGAGGTATCTACCATACATAGAGCTGAGCCGCTGCATCTAAGCTGCCATTCTAGAGGTATCTACCATACATTGAACTGAGCTGCTGTATCTAAGCTGCCATTATAGAGGTATCTACCATACATAGAGCTGAGCCGCTGCATCTAAGCTGCCATTATAGAGGTATCTACTATACGTAGAGCTGAGCCGCTGTATCTAAGCTGCCATTATAGAGATATCTACCATACAAAGAGCTGAGCTTCTGTATCTAAGCTGCCATTATAGAGATATCTACGATATATAGAGCTGAGCTGCTGTATCTAAGCTGCCATTCTAGAAGTATCTACCATACATAGAGCTGAGCTGCTGTATCTAAGCTGCCATTCTAGAGGTATCTACCAGACATAGAGCTGAACCGCTGTATCTAAGCACCTAATATACAGGTATGTCTCTTTATATCTGACTGATCCTGTAATAAGACTTGTGCTGAGGATTACCGCCCCTTTAAGACACCTGTTATCCGTCCCCTCTCTCAGGCTGCGGCCCAGTGCTCTATAACATCCTACGACCGCCCTTTTCCATCGCAGTTACTAGAATTTCCTGGTGTACAGTATCTCCCACATCTCATGGCTTCCCCCCGATCAGATATCTCACCTGTAGCCTCGTCTGTCAGGATCCGTTCACCTGTCACGCACCTTCCTGTGCTGCACCTCACCTGGATAAACAGGTAAAGCCTCCTCAGGTGCTCGGCCTCCTGCTGCATTGCATACTGGGAGATGTAGTTGAAGAAGCGGCGCAGCAATAAGGAAGTGAACGCACCTGTGTCGGAAGAAGAAGACAAACAACCTTATTATGTCCTTCAGGCTATAAATTAACCCCACGTTGTCACCAGAACTTGAAAGAAGATCCAGGTTTCCAGCTTGGTGCGACGGTCCCGTACTGAGTGACACGGCTATAATACACGGCTGGAATAACAATGACCCCATTGTGGTGATTATAATGGGATACAGAAATTAGAGTGCGACCTCCTCTCTCTCCCCAGATAATATTACACAACCTCTTCCAAGACACTATAAAAGGGATTGTACAAAATTAAAGCACCATATTTGTCCAAAGGTTTTATGTGGTGTTACCTCTTAATTACATTCACTTCAGAATCAACAATCCTTTTAAATCTATTTACTACAATTTTTAAGGATTAAAAAAAGAATATTTCTTAACTTAGCTTAACATAGGCATGGCCTATCCTTTAGATAAGGGATGGTTGGTTGGAAAATCCCTTTAAATAGGACTTGTCCCCAAGTACAAAATTCTGAATAACAGACCTCATGTGATTGCCGCTGTGTCCCTGATGAATTTGACATTAACTTTTTAAAAATCTGTCCACCCATTCAAAAGATATGGCCCCCGGAAGTATATTTCAGACACACCCCCGAGGAAATAAAAGGTTACCGCCCCATTGACAATTATAAATTAATTTTAAGTCTAAACTTCCGATGGCCATATCTTTTGAACTGGTAGGTGGATTTGTAAAATACAAACGCCAAATTGATCATGAACACAGCGGCAATCACATGAGGTACATGATTAAAGATTTTGGACTTTACAAAATCTTTAGATCTGCTCGATAATTTAAAAAAAAGACAAAAATTTAATGTCGCCCTCTACTGCCAATAAGTGGTCATAGTCAACATACAATGAAGTCAAAGTCCTTCACTGCCTATCGGACATAAAAGAGATGTCAAGACCAAAGTGCCTTCATCCCTGTTCAATACATATTTCCATGCCCTGAATCAGCCAATCAGAGCCAATGACATGGCATACAACACTGTCGCATCACTGAGCTCTGAATTTGCCTGTGCTAACACAGCACTGCACCTGTATCTAGCTTTGCCACCCTAGTTTTGCGAGATCTAGGATTAATGCTCAGTCAGTGTCTCCTCCCTTCACATTAGAAAGATGTGAAGCCCCGCCCCTGCAGAACAGTAGTCCTTTACTCTCTCATAGAAAATTCATTCTGAGAGCTGTGTACTTGCTCTTGATGGCACAAAAATTATATTGAAAATCAAAAGTTGATGGTCAAAAACCTGGGTGATGCAGAACTTTGGTCCAAACTTGCCTACAATAACAGTGTACTCCACCTTTTCCTAGCCTTCTCACTACTCAAACTCAATTTTTACTTGATCAGCTATGAAAGAAAGTGGGGTTTCTCTCCTGATGACAACACTGATGTAATTATCCAATCAGAGTACATGTGATATCATCAAACCATAGAAATATGTGAAGCCCCGCCCACGCGGAACCACAGTTCACCAGTTTTCTTCATTATGAGAGTCTTGAACTCCGGTCTAGATTGAACTTGGCAACTTGAGCATGTCAAAAATGTTGGGGTCCATTCACAACACGCTTTATACATTTTAGTTGACCTACTTTATGAAAAAAGCAGATATACACAGGACAGGCCAAGACATAGTGATAGGATGGAGGATACACTGCTCCCTGCTGGTGAGATGATGTGTGGAGCCATGGTATAGGACAGTCACCCCTAGTAGTGATAGGAATATACACTGCCCCCTACTGGTGAAATCATGTGGGGAGCCAAGACATAGGACAGTCAGTCACCCCTAGCAGTGATAGGAGGACACACTTCCCCCTGCTGGAGTGATAATGTGTGGAGCCATGGTATAGGACATTCACCCCTAGTAGTTATAGGGGGACACACTGCCCTCTGCTGGTGTGATGATGTGGGGAGCCATGGTATAGGACAGTCACCCCTAGTTGTGATAGGACACACTGCCCCCTGCTGGTGTGATGATGTGGTGGCCATGGTATAGGACAGTCACCCCTAGTAGTGATAGGAGGACACACTGCCCCCTGCTGGTGTGATGATGTGGGAGCAATACTGAGGAGCCTGCAGTTTAGGAGCCACAAAACAACTGCAGACCTGAATGAGAACCAGAAGAAAGAAAAAGTTATAGTCACATGTTTTAATAGCTCGTCCATGCAGCGGGGGGGGTGTTTCTGGCCACGCCTCCATGACAAAAGACCCCGCCCATACCACCACCATCTAATGAATGACAGCTTTATTTCATTTTCTAACTCTGAACTCATCTTACATTGAACTTGAAAACAGATTAATTTCCAGGATTATAGTTTCTCTGAGTGCAATGGGGGGGGTTCCTCACACCTGCTGTGCTCTTCGCTCTCTTGCGTTGACTTGCTTCACAGCCTCTCTCTTCCTTTGCTCCATGAAAACTGAAGTACCTAACTAGAAGCCTCTTTTCGAGAGAAGAGGGGAGTGACTTTGTAGTAGTTCAATGCAGAGAGCTAAGAGCACAGCAGTGTGAGGACATATCCACCGTGAACATAATTAATTGTGATCCTGGAAAATGATTGCATTGTTTTATATTTTCATATTTTCAGTGTCCTCACACTGCTGTGCAGTTAGTTCTGTGTCATAATCTGCTACATCATCATTCCCCTGTGGTTGGACACTATAGCAGAGGAGGAGTTTTTGGAGCAGATCAGTGCAGGGAGATAAGAGCACAGCATTGTGAGGACACGCCCACTTAGAGAACTACAATCCTCTAAGGAATTCTCTGTGGCCAAAAGGGTTTCATCTGAATTGGTGGCCCAGGACTACAGACTTCAGCTTTTCCTGTGTACAGGGCCGGATCATACGGGGCGCGCGCCCTTGGCCACCACCACTTTGCCTTATCCGGCCACCTTAATCCCCCCTGCCTGTGTATCTATAACTCATATATTTGAGGTGACTTCTAGGAATTTTCACATTATATCCAATCACCTTAAGGTTAAAAAAAACTTTCCCTATCCACAAGTATATCAGTAAAGGTCACATCCGAGACAAATGTCAGCCGTATATTTAGTCAATGTGCGACCTTCTGAAGCAGAAGGACTAGTATTACCAGTTGTGGCAAGGCATGCTGGGACTTGTAGTTCAACCAAAGCTAACAACCCCAGCAAAGGCCTTATCATTCTCACAGCTGAGGGTTTGTTTTAGTGTAGAAGAATCTCCCTGCTGTCCTGTGGTTTGTTACAGTGTATCAGCGCAGGAGTGTCGCGTCTGGGTGATAAATGTGACAGCAAATATTTTTACTTCTTAGTCACTTCCCCTGGACTCTTATAGCAAAGTAAATATCTATAACATGGGGAGGCAATTTGGATTTTATCAGGTAAAAAAATTGGACATTTTATGGAACTGTGATCATTTTTTGGCATTTTTACACCACAACACCTCACTTTTAAGAAATACAGTGGGTAGCGGGCCTACTGGAGGGGTGAGGCTTTCAAAACCAGGTATATTTGCCATGATATCAAAAAGAAACTCTGACCTTCTCACAACACTGTTGATGTTTTGGCAGGTTAAGTATTATAAATCCTAGCCCTGCTCTCTGCGCTGAGATTTTATGATGCCCTGCCTCCAGAGATGACCCCCATTTCCTTTAGGTGTTATTCACATTATAGTATAAATAGTCGGTACATAGTCCAGTAATTGAATCTGTGGAGAACAATGGAGTTGCAGTGGAAGCCGCTGTATCTAAGCTGTCATTATAGAGGTATCTATCATACATAGAGCTGGGCCGCTGTATCTAAGCTGTCATTAGAGGTATCTACCATACATAGAGCTGAGCACTGCATCTAAGCTGCCATTCTAGAGTATCTACCATACATTGAACTGAGCGCTGTTCTAAGCTGCCATTCTTGAGGTATCTTTTCATACATAGAGCTGACCGCTGTCTAACTGCCATTATAGAGGTATCTACTATACGTAGAGCTGAGCCGCTGTATCTAAGCTGCCATTTAGAGATATCTACCATACAAAGAGCTGAGCTTCTGTATCTAAGCTGCCATTGAGATATATCTACGATATATAGGCTGAGCTCTGCATCTATACTGCCATTCTAGAGGTATCTACCAGACATAGAGCTGAGCTGCTGTATCTAAGCTGCCATTCTAGAGGTATCTACCAGACATAGAGCTGAACCGCTGTTCTAATGCTCAAGTCTACCGATAACACCTATCAACATAAAACAGGTATGTCTCTTTATATCTGACTGATCCTGTATAAGACTTGTGCTGAGGATTACCGCCCCTTTAAGACACCTGTTACCGTCCCCTCTCTCAGGCTGCGGGCCCAGTGCTCTATAACATCCTACGACCGCCCTTTTCCTCGCATGTTACTAGAATTTCCTGGTGTACAGTATCCTCCCCACATCTCATGGCTTCCCCCCGATCAGATATCCTCACCTGTAGCCTCGTCTGTCAGGATCCGTTCACCTGTCACACGCACCTCCTGTGCTGCACCTCACCTGGATAAACCGGTAAAGCCTCCTCAGGTGCTCGGCCTCCTGCTGCATTGCAACTGGGAGATGTAGTTGAAGAAGCGGCGCAGCAATAAGGAAGTGAACGCACCTGTGTCGGAAGAGAAGACAAACAACCTTATTATGTCCTTCAGCTATAAATTAACCCCACGTTGTCACCAGAACTTGAAAGAAGATCCAGGTTTCCAGCTTGGTCGACGGTCCCGTACTGAGTGACACGGCTATAATACACGGCTGGAATAACAATGACCCCATTGTGGTGATTATAATGGGATACAGAAATTAGAGTGCGACCCTCCTCTCTCTCCCCAGATAATATTACACAACCTCTTCCAGACACTATAAAAGGGATTGTACAAAATAAAGCACCATATTTGTCCAAAGGTTTTATGTGGTGTTACCTCTTAATTACATTACTTCAGAATCAACAATCCTTTTAAATCTATTTACTACAATTTTTAAGGATTAAAAAAAGAATATTTCTTAACTTAGCTCTACATGGCATGGCCTATCCTTTATATAAGGATGGTTTGGTTGGAAAATCCCTTTAAATAGGACTTGTCCCCAGTACAAAATTCTGAATAACAGACCTCATGTGATTGCCGCTGTGTCCCTGATGAATTTGACATAACTTTTTAAAAATCTGTCCACCCATTCAAAGATATGGCCCCCGGAAGTAATTTCAGACACACCCCCCGAGGAAATAAAAGGTTACCGCCCATTGACAATTATAAATTAATTTTAAGTCTAAACTTCCGATGGCCATATCTTTTAACTGTAGGTGGATTTGTAAAATACAAACGCCAAATTGATCATGAACACACGGCAATCACATGAGGTACATGATTAAAGATTTTGGACTTTACAAAATCTTTAGATCTGCTCGATAATTAAAAAAAAGACAAAAATTTAATGTCGCCCTCTACTGCCATAAGTGGTCATAGTCAACATACAATGAAGTCAAAGTCCTTCACTGCCTATCGGACATAAAAGAGATGTCAAGACCAAAGTGCCTTCATCCCTGTTCAATACATATTTCCATGCCGAATCAGCCAATCAGAGCCAATGACATGGCATACAACACTGTCGCATCACTGAGCTCTGAATTTGCCTGTGCTACACAGCACACTGCACCTGTATCTATCTTTGCCACCCTATTTTGCGAGATCTAGGATAATGCTCAGTCAGTGTCTCCTCCCTTCACATTAGAAAGGTGAAGCCCCGCCCCTGCAGAACAGTAGTCCTTTACTCTCTCATAAAAATTCATTCTGAGAGCTGTGTACTTGCTCTTGATGGCACAAATTATATAAAATCAAAAGTTGATGGTCAAAACCTGGGTGATGCAGAACTTTGGTCCAAACTTGCCTACAATAACAGTGTACTCCACCTTTTCCTAGCCTTCTCACTACTCAAACTCAATTTTTACTTGATCAGCTATGAAAGAAAGTGGGGCTTTCTCTTGATGACAACACTGATTGTAATTATCCAATCACAGTACAAGTGATATCATCTAACCATAGAAATATGTGAATCCCGCCCCCACGCCCACGCTGAACCACAGTTCACCAGTTTTTCTTCATTGTGAGAGTCTTGAACTCCAGTCTTGATTAAACTTGGCAACTTGAGCATGTCAAAACCTTGGGGTCCATTCACAACACGCTTTATACATTTTAGTTGACCTACTTATGAAAAAAGCAGATATACACAGACAGGCCAAGACATAGTGATAGGATGGAGGATACACTGCTCCTGCTGGTGAGATGATGTGTGGAGCCATGGTATACAGTCCCCCCAGTAGTGATAGAATATACACTGCCCCCTACTGGTGAAATCATGTGGGGAGCCAAACATAGGACAGTCAGTCCCCCCTAGCAGTGATAGGAGACACACTTCCCCCTGCTGAGTGATATGTGTGGAGCCATGGTATAGGACATTCACCCCCTAGTAGTTATAGGGGGACACACTGCCCCCTGCTTGGTGTGATGATGTGGGAGCCATGGTATAGGACAGTCACACCCCTAGTTTTGTGGACCACTGCCCCCTGCTGGTGTGATTGTGGTGGCCATGGTATAGGACAGTCACCCCTAGTAGTGATAGGAGGACACACTGCCCCTGCTGGTGTGATGATGTGGTGGCCATGGTAATAGGACAGTCACCCCTAGCGTGATAGGACACACTGCCCCCTGCTGGTGAGATGATGTGGGGGCCATGGTATAGGACAGTCAACCCCTAGCATTGATAGGAGAACCACTGGCCCTGCTGTGTTGATGATGTGGTGGCCATGGTATAGGACAGGTCAACCCTAGCAGTGAAGGAGGACACACTGCCCCTGTTGGTGTGATGATGTGGGAGCCATGGTATGGAACAGTCACCCCTAGCTGTGATAGACACCTCCTGCCCCCTGCTGGTGAGATGATGTTGGGGGCCATGGTAAGGACAGTCACCCCTAGCAGTGATAGGAGGACACTGCCCCTGCTGGTGTGATGATTGGGGCCCTGCTATAGGACAGTCACCCCTAGCAGTGATAGGAAACACACTGGCCCCTGCTGGTGTGATGATGTGGTGGCCATGGTACAGGACAGTCACCCTAGTAGTGATAGGAGGACACACTGCCCCCTGCTGGAGTGATGATGTGGTGGCCATAGTATAGGACAGTCACCCCTAGTAGTGATAGGAGGACACACTGCCCCTTGCTGGTGTGATGATGTGGTGGCCATAGTATAGGACAGTCACCCCTAGTAGTGATAGGAGGACACACTGCCCCCCTGCTGGTGTAATGATGTGGGAGCCATGGTACAGGACAATCAGTCACCCCTAGTAGTGATAGGAGAGACACTGCCCCTGCTGGTGTGATGATGTGGGGCCATGGTACAGGACAATCATTCACCCCTAGTAGTGATAGGAGGACACACTGCCCCCTGCTGGTGTGATGATGTGGGAGCCATCAGACTGTATAACACCTGTCATCCTCTACTGCCAGTAAGTTATAGTGGGCACTACGTCCTTGCAAATTTTACGTTAGCGGAATACTTGGCAACCACCTATAATTACTACATGGAGACCAAACAGCCACTAATGACATCACAAGCTGCCGAGTAATGGACCACCTAAACTTCAACATCATATATAGAGGAGAAAAAGTCCTCCACTGCCTCTCCCAACAAAAATGTCTTTCCCCCTGCTCCATTTATACATCTATGTCCTGTATCAGCCAATCAGTGCCAATGACACACATCGCAACACCATTGCTGCTTGAGCTCCAAACTTGCCTCTTCCAACAAACACTCTACACGCATTTCTAACATTGTCACTGAGATATTTTTTATTAGATCCAGGACAAAGTCTTGGTCAGCTGGGATATAAAGTGTCTCCTTCTACACTAGAAAACATGTGAAGCCCCACCCTCGCGGACCCATATTCCATTAATTTCCTTAAACGTTCATTCTGAGAGCGGTGTCCTTGCTCTTTTATGGCACAAGCATCAATACCTTATCAAATAGTAAAAGCTGACGGCCCGAAAACTTGGATGTCGCAGCACCATGGTCCAAACTTGTATACACTAACACCGTACCTGCACCTATTCAGAACCTTATCACAGCACATACCATTTTCCAAATAACCAGGACTAACAATTGGTCCAGCTAAATACAAAGTTTGTGACTTCTCTCTTGTCCATAGCACAGCTAAAAGAGTACAAGTGATATCATCAATTGGAACAGTATGGAACATTAAATATGTGAAGCCCGCCATGAGGAACCATAGTTCATCAATATCCTCATTGTGAAGAGGCTTGTACTCTGTCTCGAGGGAACTTTGCACCATGACCATGTCAAACACCTGGGTGTCCATTGACTTAATGCTTTGAACACTTTATTTGAGATAATTTATATGAAAATAGCACACATTTGGACCCAGTATCTCTCTAATGGTCCACAGTCACTGTGTAGTGTTTCACAATATCTTCACCAGCAAAGGTGTGTTGGACAGCGTTGTTACACTTAATATATATAGTCTTGAAACTTCAGAGTTGTGAATTTATTAAAAAAAATTAAAAAAATGTATTAGGCATACCATTTGATATATAGCTCACATGCCATCATCTATTTTGTACTGTATTATTATTTTCTATCTCTTTTTCAGTATGAAAGCAGAATTAGTATTATATTTGCCCACTACAGAAGTATTAATGCATCGATGGTATGCACTCATGCATTTTTAATTATTTAAAAAAATTAAATAAAAAATCAGAACTCTTAAGGCCAGATTATAGCAAGGCTCCAGGGAAGCACCCCAGGGCCCCCACCAGTGACTCATTGGGGCTCATTTACTTACCCGTCCGTCCAGTTGCGATCCCGCGGCGCATTGTCCGACGCTGATTTGGGTTTGCTGGGATTCACTAAGGTCGTGCACCCGATACCACAGTGTCTTCACTGCTGCGCTGAGGTCCGCCAGATTCACCTTCTTCTTCCTGGTGCATGTGAGTGGCTGACTTTGCGACACATTTCCTTTTTTAAATTCCGCATTTTTGTCCGAATCCGTCGGGTTGTCCAACGGCCACGCCCCCCGATTTCTGTCGCGACGCCGATGCGCCACAATCCGACCCCGCGTGCTCCAAACCCGCCGATTCAGTGCAAAACGGCGCAAATCAAAACCTACTTTTTCTATTTTTACCGTAACTTTCTGCACATCTATGAATAGAATGTTAAATCCATTTTAACATACCGCTTCCCGATCCGGGCCCCTCTGGCCATGGAACATCTAACTCCGAAAACAAGAAAAACATACAGAAATTGTGGTTTCCTACAAACCTAAAAGTCATTAGTTCTTGTGATTTCATGTCATCGGTTTTGCCTTGATATTGTTACTTTTACTTCCACACATTAGTGATTCAAATGTAATTGCCAACCACAGGATGACAACCGGCCATCCCCTTCCGAAGAAGACCACGGGAAATGTTATTATTATCGTCCCCTTTTTTCTTGTCACCTGACTATGTATATATATATATTATATATATATATATATATTAAGCTTGTCATTTCCAGAAGATCCGTCCCGGAGGATCAGACAGAGCTCCTCACCATGGACATCCTCCACACACGCTCCTCTACAAGCGCTCCTCTACATGTCCCTCCTCATAGGTGAAGCTTCTTCTCATTATCAGAACTTGGATGTAGATGTTTTTTATTACGTTCTATTGGTCACTCTATGATTTTTTATGTCTTCTCTGCAGCTGGAGTAGAAATTATCTTTGAGGCAGGTAACTATTTCCCATTTGTGACCATCTTCTCTCTCAATATATCTACGTGTTGTATGGGGAAGGCGTGTAATTTCATTGGACTTCTTTAGTCTTGTTATAGTCAATGTTTGGTTGCTGCTTCTTTTTGAAATTTTATATTCTGCTTTCCAACTGTCCCGAATCTTCTGACCTGTTGTGAATTTTCTTTGTCTTGACTTTGCATTTGTGTTTTGGGTTCTAACTTGTATTGACAGGACCCAAGCCATGATGTTTAGGTTTGGGCTGAATATTGCAGGTTTGGGTCCCTGAATTTGTACTTCAGCCAGGGTTTGGGTTTGGTGTTGGGTTGGGTTTGGTGTTCGAGCTCCACTGGGAGGGGAAATGGCGGTGCACATGCACTGGTGGCTTTGCAAGCTGCAATTTAAGGTCAATACCTGCACTGAGTGACCAAACTCGAACCAAACTTCCAGGTTTGGGTTCGGACAAGAACCTGCAAGGAGTTGAGCTTGTAAGTAGACAACGTTCTACCTGTTACAGTGTCACCCATACTATTTCCTGTGTCATTCTACCCCAGGGTGGTTAGATACAGCAGCCCAGCTCTATGTAATGTAGATACATATATAATGGCCGCTTAGATAGAGCAGCTCAGCTCTACGTACGGCAGACACCTCTATAATATTGTATACAAGCTGTACACAGTGATTACACTCCAGTCACATCTAGTAATATCACCTGTGATTGCAGTAAGAATGGAGCAAGAGGAGAACACTGTTACCCTGCAGCTGCATATTTCTCCATAGCCTTAGTTACATGACGATATACTGAAATACAGCCTTTTCATTTGAAGGTTAATGATCCCCATTAAATCTCAGTGCATGGAATAAGGATGAAGGATTTATGACTCTTAAATTTCTATAAAGTAAAGGGGATCAAGGTTTTTGTACAGCAGCTCATAGTCGCTTAATCTTTACTGATGTTTTTCTCTAAGCACGAGAAGCAAAATGTGTTGAATCTTTAAAGAGGTGGACCTGCTATACAGTTCCTTTCACGATTGTGTGTCCAAGTCAGGAAACCATTGACTCAATAACACAAAACTGAGCCTCATCAGGAGCATGCCGAGGCGTTGTAGGAAGGTCATACAAGCACGGAGAGGCCACACACAAAACTGAGCCTCATCAGGAGCATGCCGAGGCGTTGTAGGAAGGCCATACAGGCACGTGGAGGCCACACACAAAACTGAGCCTCATCAGGAGCATGCCGAGGCGTTGTAGGAAGGTCATACAGGCACGTGGAGGCCACACACAATACTGAGCCTCATTTTGTCTAGTTTTAAGGACATTACATCAAAGCCTGTAGTGTGTTTTTCAACTTTAATTTTGCGTTTGAATGCAAATCCAGGACGCCATTGGTTAATACATTTGATTTCCATTGATTTTTTTTTTTTTTTGTGATTTTGTTGTCAGCACATTCAACCTTGTACAGAACAAAGTATTCAATGAGAATATTTGATTCACCCCGATCTTGGATGTGTTATTTGTTTGTTCCCTGTTATTTTTTTGAGCAGTGTATCTATTGTATGTATGTACTTCAACCTTCCTTCCAAATTTCCATTCAGCCAGATAAGTGTCACCCATCTAAAGTGATTAGTAAACATGGAGCCCATCAGCAGGCAGCACTGATGACATCACACGGTGCCCTGAAGATGAGACCGCCTAAGCTTCAACATCATATTATAGAGGAGACAAAGTCCTGAGTCCTCCACTCCCTGTCCCGACAAAAATGTCTTCCCCCTGTTCCATACAAACTACTATGCCCTGTATCAGCCAGTCAGGAGCGACATCGCAACTCCACTGCAGCACTGGGCTCCAAACTTGCCTGTGCTAACACAGCTCGTCACTATGTAAATCCTGTGTAAATCTGTGTAAATCCTTTTTTTCTGAAATCCAGAACTAATTACTAGTCAGATGAGATCAAAAGTGTCTCCTGTCAGCATTAGAAATACGTGAAGCCCCGCCCCTACGGAACTATAGTTAAATGATCTCCCTTAGAACGTTCATTCTGAGAGCTGTGTCCTTGCTCTTTCATGTCACTTTGCACCAATACCTTATCAAATAGTAAAAGCTGATGGTCAACCGTACTATACCTAATTGTGGCCTTATTACTATGCAAATTCTAGTTACCTGAGAACCAGGACTAACACTTGGTCAGCTGGGAACAAGAGTTTCATTTCTCTCCTGTATATAGCACAGCTATAATTAGCAAGTGAGAGTGCAAGTAATATGTTTATCATGTATGCAGTAGTGATGATGTTGATGCGGTCGACGGTTATCTATATAGAGGTCATTGTACAGGGAGGGGGAGGGGGGATAAGCTGTGACATCATCTATTGGCTCGTAGTGATTTGGAATGATGGGTCAGTGTTATCTATAGAGAGGTCATGTACAGGAGGGGAGGCGATAAGCTGTGACATCATCTTGTCAGTATAGTATGTAATGATGGGTCAGTGTTATTTATAACATTGTCATGTACACGGAGAAGGAGAGGAGTGTGAGGATAATCTTTAAAGAAGCTACCTACAAAACTAATGTGAAGTTATAATAAGAGACCTTTTTGTCCTGGGGGAAGATTCCTTGATGTTAGGGATTGATAGGGTTAACTGCAGGATGCATCAGCCCAATCATGCTGATCTGCAGAATATCATTGAGAAAAATTGCCTCAAGGTGAATGTGGTACAACAAATACAGAAAATAATGGACGAACTTTTAATAAATATATTCATAAAATACGCCTCTTCCTGCACAAAACAAGCCCTTAAATTATCTATACTGACTATATATTCATGTCTAATTGTATTTTCTTTTATAATACAGAGACAGAAAATGGAAGTTCCATATTGTAAATCCCAATAATCTCCGGATCCATCGGGGGCTGCAGCTCCTCCATCAATGGACCCTAGTGTATATAATTATGAAAAGGAACCAATCAGCAGTTGTGACCATACAACACTGGAGCCAGAGTTATTATTGTCCATGGAGAGATGTGTATCAGACCTTGTTGTGTGTGTTAGTAGCACAGGATGTGATTTATATTCTCAATTGCCTGTGGGCGTAGTCCTCACACTGCTTGCTCTGTGCACTAAATACTACACTGCCTGTAGTTTAATTCAAATTCTGATTCAATAAAGTCCTGTAGTGTTGTGTGTTGTTACTTTGCAGTATTATTTATGCGCAGTTCACCACTTGTCATGCGGGTGTTACAAAGTTTCCCTGGAGCTCAGTGCGTTCACTATAGATAAAGGGAATCGCTGGACCTGTACTCACACTGCTGTGCTATTACTTTTTGCAGTGACGAGCTCCACAGCTCTTCCATTGCCTAGTAAAAGCTGAAGCAGAGTTGTAGATGAATGCTACAGCAGTCACTCAGAGTAGAGGGGAAGAATTCTAGTGCAGTTTAGAGAGTTAGAGCACCGCAGGGTGAGGATACAAACACTGTGAATGTGTACATGCAATAATTAGTACAATCTCACCATAGAAGTGATAGAGGACACACTGCCCCCTGCTGGTGTGATGATGTGGGGAAAGCCATGGATAGGCCAGTCAGTCACCCCTAGTAGTGATAGGAGGGACACACTGCCCCCTGCTGGTGTGATGATGTGGGGGTCATGGTATAGGACAGTCACCCTAGTAGGGATAGGCAGGACCACACTGGCCCCTGCCTGGTGAATGATATTGGGCGCCATGTATAGGATAGTCAGTCACCCCTACCAATGATAGGAGGACACACTGCGTTGGATGATGTGGGGGCTGGAGGCATTACTGGGTGATGTGGGAGCCATGGCATAGGACAGTCACCCTAGTACTGATAGGAGACACAGTAGCCCCCTGCTGGTGTGGTGTGGGCATGTAGGACGACCCCTAGTACGATAGAGACACACTGCCCCCTGCTGGATGTATATGGGGGGGGACATTATAGGCCAGTTACCCATAGAAGTGATAGGAGGAACACCGCCCCCTGCTGGTGTGATGATGTGGGGGGACATAAGGACATCAGTCACCCCTAGCAGTGATAGGACACGCTAGATTTATACACTGCTAAAAAAATATAACGAGAACTTATACAACACAATATAAATCCAAGTAAATCAACTTCGTAGAACAACTGTCCACTTAGGAAGCCACGAATGACAAAAATTGCACATGTGTTGTGCAAATGGAATAGACAACAAGGTGGAAATTATTGCAATAGAAGCCACACTCAATAAAGGAGGTTCTGCAGGTGGGGACCACAGACACACTTCTCAGTACCAATTTGGCTGATGTTTCACACTCTGGTAGCATGAGACAGACTCTACAACCCACATCAAGTGGCTCTAGGTAGTGCAGGTAGAGAACATCGCATAACTCATTAGGAGCGTGCCGAGGCATTTCAGGGGGTCATACAGATGTGGGCGCCACACAATACTAGCCTCATCAGGAGCATGCCAATGAGGTTGTAGGGAGGTCATACAGGCACGTGAAGGCACCCACACAATACTGAGCCTCATCAGGAGCATGCCGACGGGTTGTGAGTGAGGTCATACAGGCACTGGAGGCCACACCACAATACTGAGCCTCATTAGAGCATGCGAGGCATTGTAGGGGGTCATCAGGCACGGGATGGCACAACACATACTGAGCTATCAGGAGATTGCCAGGCTTGGTAGGAGTCATACAGGACGTGAGGCCAAACACACAAACTGAGCCTCATCAGGAGCATGCCAGGTGTTTGTAGGAAGGTCATAAGGCACAAGGAGGCCACACACAATACTGAGCCTCATCAGGAGCATGCCGAGGCGTTGTAGGAAGGTCATACAGCACAAGGAGGCACAACAATACTGAACCTCATCAGGAGATGCGAGCATTGTAGTGAGGTCATACGGAGTGAAGGCCAAACAAATACTAGCCTCATCAGGAGCAATGCCAAGGTTGTAGGGGTCATACAGGCACGTGGAGGCCACCACACAATACTGAGCCTCATCAGGAGTATGCCGAGGCATTGAGTGAGGTCATACAGGCACGTGGAGGCCAAACACAATACTGAGCCTCATCAGGAGCAGCCGAGGTGTTGTTAGGAAGGTCATTAGGCATGGTGTAGGCCACACACAAAATGAGCCTCATAAGGAGCAGCGAGGCGTTGTAGGAAGTGTCATACAGGCGAGTGTAGGCTCACACACAAAAAACTGAGGCGCCTATCAGGGCATGCCGAGGGTTTCGGGATGTTATACAGGCACGTGAAGGCACACACATACTGAGCCACATAGGGAATGCCGAGGACATGTAGAAGGTCCATACAGACACGTGGAAGGCCACACACAATGACTGGGCTCACAGGAGCTGCCCGAGGCATGTAGGGGTGGTCTACAGGCACGTGGAGGCCACACACATTGGACTGAGCCTTATCAGGAGAATGCAAGGCAATTGTAGGAGGTCATACAGGTATGTGGAGGCCAAACACAATACTGAGCTCATCAGGAGCTGCCAGACGTTGTAGGAAAGCAGTCATAACAGGCACCAGGAGCGCACACACAATAACTGACCCTCATCAGGAGCATGCCCGCATTGTAGTGAGGTCATACAGGTATGCTGCAGGGCAAACACAATACTTAGACCTCATCAGAGCTATGCCAAGGTGTTGTAGTGAAGTCATTACAGGCAACGTGGGGCCACACACAATACGATGAGCCTTCATAGGGAAATGCCAAGGCATTGTAGTGAGGTAATGACAGGCACAGGGGAGGCCAAACACAAATACTGAGCTCATCAGGAGCATGCCGGAGGTGTTGTAGTGAAGGTCAGTAAGAGCATTGGTAGCCCACACAATACGAGCCTCATCAGGAGCATGCCGAGGCGTTTGTAGGAAGGTCATACAGGACGTGATAGGCCACACACAAAACGAGCCTATAGGAGCATGCCGATGGCATTGTAGGGTAGGTCATACAACAGGAGAGGGGCCACACACCAAAATGAGGGACTCATCAGGCAGCATGCCGAGGCGTTTAGGAAGGCCATACAGGCACGTGGAGGCCAAACAAACAATAATGAGCCTCATCAGGAGCCTGCCGAGGTGTTGTAGGAACGGTCAGATAGGGGCCAATGGTGTAGGGCCACACAAAAATACTGAGCCATCAGGAGCATGCCGAGGCGTGTTAGGAAGGTCTACAGCACGGTAGGCCAAACACAAAAATGAGCTCATCAGGAGATGCGAGGATGTAGGTAGGAGTCATACAAACACGGAGAGGCCCACACACAAAATGACTGAGACTCACAGGAACGCATGCCGGAGGCGTGTAGGAAGGCCATACAGGCAAGTGGAGGCCACACACAAAACTGAGCCTCACAGGGAGCATGCCGGGCGTTGTAGGAAGGTCATACAGGCAGTGGAGGCCACACACAATACTGAGCCTCATTTGTCTAGTTTTAAGGCTTACTCTCGAAAGCCTGTAGTGTGTTTTTCAACTTTAATTTTGCGTTTGAATGCAAATCCAGGACGCCATTGGTTAATACATTGATTTCCATTGATTTTTTTTGTGATTTTTTGTGCAGCACATTCTACCTGTACAGAACAAAGTATTAATGAGATATTTCATTACACCCGATCACTTGGAGTGTTATGTTATTTGTCCCTGTTATTTTTGAGCAGTGTATCTATTGTAGTGCAGTATTCAACCTCCTTCCAAAATTTCCATTCAGCAGATAAGTGTCACCCATCTAAAGTGATTAGTAAACATGGAGGCCCATCAGCAGCACACTGATGACATCACACGCTGCCCTGAAGATGAAGACCGCCTAAGCTCAACATCATATATAGAGGAGACAAAGTCCTGAGTCCTCCATCTCCTGTCCGACAAAAATGTCTTCCCCTGTTCCATAAAACTACTTATTGCCTGTATCAGCTCAGTCAGGAGCGACCATCGCAACTCCACTGCAGCACTGGGTCCAAACTTGCCTGTGCTAACACAGCTCGTCACCTAGTAAATCCGTGTAAATCGTTGTAAATCCTTTTTTTCTGAAATCCAGAACTAATTAGTAAGAGAGATCAAAAGTGTCTCCTGTCAGCATTAGAAATACGTGAAGCCCCGCCCCTACGGAACTATAGTTAAATGATCTCCTTAGAACGTTCATTCTGAGAGCTGTGTCCTTGCTTTTTCATGTCACTTTGCACCAACCTTATCAAATAGTAAAGCTGATGTCAAACACTGACTATACCTAATTGTGGCCTTATTACTATGCAAATTCTAGTTACCTGAGAACCAGGAATAACACTTGGTCAGCTGGGAAAAAGTGTTTCATTTCTCTCCTGTATATAGGCCAGCATAATTAGCCCCCCCCCCCCACCTTGTTC
Source organism: Engystomops pustulosus (assembly GCA_019512145.1). Classification (NCBI taxonomy): domain Eukaryota; kingdom Metazoa; phylum Chordata; class Amphibia; order Anura; family Leptodactylidae; genus Engystomops; species Engystomops pustulosus. The sequence continues at coordinate 143,047 of WNYA01000260.1, read as the reverse complement.
AAATCAAACAAAATTGGTGTCAAACGTTTGTGCTACGTTTGTGCTGGTTTGTGCAGCAGAAATTTTTGTTTGTGCCGCCATCATTATCGAGATTTTAATGAAAGTTTCCAGAGTTAATCAGAGGTCAACCAGCCCCCCCACATTGCCCAAATCAAACAAAACTGGTGCCGAACAATTCTGCTACGTTTGTGCTGGTTTGTGCTGCGCAAATTTTTGTTTGTGCTGCTTTTGTTTTGAACATATGAACAAAAAATTAAAGTTCAAAAGTTCAAGCATCCCCCCCCATTAACCGAATCAAACAAAACTGGTGTCAAACGTTAGTGCTACGTTTGTGCTGGTTTGTGCAGCAAAAATTTTTGTTTGTGCCGCTATAATTTTTAAGGTATGTTCAGGTGTTTAGGATGAACTGGTAAAAAACAAACCTAGTGACACTTCCCTGGCTTGATCACTAGCAAACACATTGTACTTTGGAAGAAATGAACTCTGATGACCTCTGCAAAAAAGTATGAATATATTAAAAATGATAGCGGCACAAACGAAAATTTTTGCTGCACAAACGTAGCACTAACGTTTGACACCAGTTTTGTTTGATTCGGTTAATGTGGGGGGGCTGCTTGAACTTTTGAACTTTAATTTTTTGTTCATATATTCAAAACAAAAGCAGCACAAACAAAAATTTGCGCAGCACAAACCAGCACAAACATAGCAGAATTGTTTGGCACCAGTTTTGTTTGATTTGGGCAATGTGGGGGGGCTGGTTGACCTCTGATGACCTCTGGAAATTTTCATTAAAATCTTAAAAACGATAGCGGCACAAACTAAAATTTCTGCTGCACAAACCAGCACAAACGTAGCACAAACGTTTGACACCAGTTTTGTTTGATTTGAACAAGGTGGGGGGGCCAACTTCACTCAGGTATTTAAATGCATGTGAGCAAATCTTCTCACGTTACTAGAGGTTACTAGAGGTGTAACTAGAAAGGATTTGGCCTTAGAGCAAAAGTTTATCTTGGCTTCTGACATCTAAATGAATGTGATAATTGTGGTGTTTTATTAAGCAGGGCACTCTGACATAAAGTTACAGCTCCATTAAAATGTATTTAGTAACCTAACCTTAAAGTGAGAGTGCAAGTAATATCATCAATTGGAACAGTGTATATACCTAAAGCCCCGCCCATGCGGAACCACAGTTCATCAATTTCCTTCATTGTGAGAATCTTGTAATCTGGCCTAGATGGAACTTTGTACCATGACCATGTAAAACATCTGGGTGTCCATTGATATAACCCTTTGAACACAATAGTTGAATAATTTATATGGAAATGGCAGACACTTTGGACAGAGTATCTCTCTAATGGTCCTTTACCAGCACAGTGTGATGCACAGGGGTTCTTACAGTTGAATATAGTCTTGAAACTGAAATAAAAGTGATCTTGGCACAGTCTTGAGAGTTTTTGAATTTATTTTTTTTCTAAAAAATTTGAAAATGCAGTTGTGCCTACAATTTAGGATATTACTCACATGCTGTACATGGATGAGTAATGATTTTATTTGTAACTATATTTTAATGTTTTTCTCTCTTTTTCTGTATGACAGTGTATTGAGTGGAACCAGTATTGCTGATATTGTATTACTGGAACAATTATCTTTACTAATGTATTTTCCCACATACAGCATGTTAGTAATACGAATGGTATGCACAAGTACATTTTTTTATTAGGATAAAAAATAAATTCAGAAGCTCTAAAGATTAAAGTTTAATTACAGGGAGAGCACCAGGGGCTCAAATCCCGGGGCCCCCACCACTTTACTCATAAGGGGGCCCCGACCAGCAATGTTCTACAGTCAGCTCACTCACAGCTGTCTCTGAGAGGGATGTGTCAGCCTAGAAATATGTGAAGCCCCGCCCTAGAGGAACTATAGTTAAATAATCTTAGAACGTTCAACGTTGCAATTGTGCAAATTCTCCCTCTTAAAAGATTGAATGTATAGTGAGATTTTGAGTGCAAACCTCCTTCCATCAGCAAGGGCATTGAAGATGAAGCATGGCTGGGTCTTTCAGCGTGACAATGATCCCTAGCACCAGGGCAATGAAAGAGAGGCTTCGTGAGAAGCATTTCGAGGTACTGGAGTGCCCAGTCTACAGATCTCAACCAAATAAAAAAGTTGAAAGTCTGTGTTGCCCAGCGACAGCTCCGAGAATATCTGTTCTAGAGGAGATCTGCAAGGAGAAATGGTCCGACATACCAGCAGCAGTGTGTACCTACCTTGTGAAGACTTACAGAAAACATTTGACTTCAGTCTTGGCCAACAAAGGAAATATAACAAACTATTGCGATTAACTTTTGTTCTATTGTTGTATTTTGCTATGTATCTATGAAAACCTATCGGGGCTCGCGCTTATAATGCGCACGCCCCGGAAGGATGACGTCAGTGGCTAGAGAAAGCGCTACTCAGCGCGAAACGGCCCGTCGCCTTGCCGCTTGTCGGCGTCCTGTATTACCTGCATATCTGTGAATAAAATTTGAAGACTGCATTGGTGAGTGCCGCGATTTTCTTCTTCCATCTGTGACTGCTGCCCTTCTACATTGAGCACCACTATAGTCTTCACATCTCTGCAGTATATTGCCAGTCGTCTTTACTCCAAACGGTCCCATCACGCCCAAGACTTTAAAGTGCATGTGGGTAGTGCCAGCACCGCTGCTACTTCGTTGTTATTTGATACCTTCTCTTTCTCTTACTGGTCTAGAGCACACCCGAAAACGCACCCTTCAGCGTGTGAACAGAAATGGACCCAGGGATGGAGATCAACACAGACACGGGCACTGCAGAAACGATGTTGAACACAGGCAGAGAGGACGCCGCTGTAGTTTTTTGATCTTTGCAACAAAAGAGATATGCTACAGATGATCAGCACAAAAACGTTGGAACATAAAGTTTTCTCCCTGGCGGATAAAGAAATTAGACTGTTCTGGACTAACCATTCTTTACAGTCCTATAAAGATCACGGACGTGTCCCCAGAGGTTTGCGGGTGTACAAAGAACCAGCACCTGAGTGAAGTTGGCCCCCCCACCTTGTTCAAATCAAACAAAATTGGTGTCAAACGTTTGTGCTACGTTTGTGCTGGTTTGTGCAGCAGAAATTTTTGTTTGTGCCACTATCGTTTTTAAGATTTTAATGAAAGTTTCCAGATGTCATCAGAGGTCAACCAGCCCCCCCACGTTGCCCAAATCAAACAAAACTGGGACCGAACAATTCTGCTACGTTTGTGCTGGTTTGTGCTGCTCAAATTTTTGTTTGTGCTGCTTTTGTTTTGAATATATGAACAAAAAATGAAAGTTCAAAAGTTCAGCCAGCCCCCCCACATTAACCGAAGCAAAAATTTTCGTTTGTGCCGCTATCATTTTTAATATATTCATACTTTTTTGCAGAAGTCATCAGAGTTCATTTCTTCCAAAGTACAATGTGTTTGCTAGCTCCCCCTGGTGATCAAACCAGGGAAGTGTCACTAGGTTTGTTTTTTACCAGTTCATCCTAAACACCTCAAACACCTGAACATACCTTAAAAATTATAGCAGCACAAACAAAAATTTCTGCTGCACAAACCAGCACAAACGTAGCACAAACGTTTGACACCAATTTTGTTTGATTTGAACAAGGTGGGGGCCAACTTCACTCAGGTAGAACCAGCTCAGTATAAGGATGACCCGTTATTTATTGATGCTTGGAAAAAGTTACATCTGCAACATTCTATCGAAATTCTGCAATTGGTGCTAGATAGGAATAGAACAGAATATGAACTGATCACCACTGAGCTTTGTAAGGCCAAAACAGAGCTAAGGTCACGCTTATCAGAAAGCCAATTTCAAACATTCTCTAAAAAATTGGAGAAAAAAACGCTGTTGTCACAGATCGAGGTGAAAAATAAGAAGAGGGATAAGTTCCTCCGAGACAAGCAAGACTTCGATGAATGTCGGGTTTTTGATTGGCACACAAGTAGCTACACCCACAGAAGAAGAGGAGGTAATCGGAGAAGAAATGCCAAGAACAAAACTAACACAGACTTTTGGACTACTGAATCTGATTCTAGCCCATCGGATGAGGCTGGTTCAAATAACAGGGACACTATAGTTGTTAATAATGCGGATACCCCTGAACCTCCTATCCCTTTAGGAGACGCACACGTCGGGGCAGGCCGCGGAGGTCGAGGGAGAAAATCGAGTACGAAACGGAAGCAGGTCTCTTGGCGGTAACCGAAACATGTGATTTGTGTACTAATCGAACTGAGGTCAACCTTACTAATATTTCTCTTGATGATAATGTGATTTCCTTGTTATCGAAAGGATTGAATTTTACCATACCCAATGTATTTGATTTTACTAATTTTGAAATAGATTTATTTAAAGCATCACGTAAACTTAATTTACGTAGATTCTTTCATGATAGGTATGTACCCGAAAGGGATCGGAGACCAGGCGAAATCCCTAGCATCATTGGACCCTTAGGGTTCAGTCCGCCTGATGCCACCCCCGAGATTGATATCTCAGATGTTCATTTGTTGCATAACTTGCAGTACATGCCTGGTAATGAACCTACCGGTAATGATATGACACTCACATCTATTGAAGAGTTTAGAGGAGGGGTTCCGTCCACCTTCTGCCCACCCTTGCCGGCCGGCCATCCAATAGATATCTTTGTCCAACGTGTCACCGAAGATGTCAGTGCCCTGGTCTACCCTTCAGTACCAGACAATCTATCTCCGGGCGAGAGACAGGCACTGAAATTCCTCAAAACGCAGGACAATTTAATAATTAAAAAGGCCGACAAGGGTGGGAACGTGGTGGTGATGTCACGGGACTACTATCTGTCTGAAGCCAAACGACAGCTTGAGGATGAGTGCACGTATAGACGCCTCGACCATAATCCAACTACTAGTTACTTATCACGCCTAGAAAAAGGAGTCCTCTCTAAAAGAACAGCTGAACGCCTCCTCCCAAAAAATCCTACATACCCCGTGTGGTATTTCCTCCCTAAGATCCATAAAACATTGTGCGATCCACCAGGACGCCCTATTGTTGCCGGCATAGGGTCTGTCACAGAGCAAATTTCCCAATATTTGGACTGGTTATTACGACCCCTACTGACTGACATCCCGGCCTATCTTAAAGATACGACTGCCTTCTTATTAGCCATTGAAGACCTGGTATGGCAGGACGGATTTAATCTCGTCTCCATCAATGTGGAAAGTCTATATACCCGCATTCCGCAGAACTTAGGCGTTGATGCTGTCCGCCTGGTCCTGCGAAGTGCGGATAAGGACATCGAATATATTGATTTTGTGGGTGACGCATTAGAATTCGTATTATCCCATAATGCGTTTATGTTTGGGGATCGGTGGTATGCGCAGAGAGTGGCCACGGCCATGGGCACCCCAGTTGCCTGTACTTTGGCCAATATATTTCTGGCGGTCTTTGAATCCCGCTTTGTCCACTCTCTGCGCAACCCATTCGCCAAGCATATACGCACATACCTTAGATATGTGGACGATATTTTTATGGTCTGGGACGGTTCACATGACGGATTTCGATCGTTTGTTGATTACCTCAACAGTGCCAACGACATGAACATGAAGTTTACGGCTATATTCGGAGGTGACTCCCTTGACTTCCTTGACGTGAGGGTGAAAGTGGTTAATGGAACGCTGTTTACCGAAGGTTTCAGAAAACCCACAGCGACAAATGCACTTCTACACCACAGTAGTTTTCATCCCCCGCATGTCAAAAACAGTGTACCATTTAGTCAGTTTTTATGTCTTAAAAGACTTAACAGTGACAGTTTACGCTTTGAACAACAAGCACAGGAATTGGCATTGCGCTTTATACAACGGGGTTACCCAAAAGAAGGCATCCTTACCACATTTAACAAAGCCAATGCAATTCCTCGTCGGAGTTTACTTTCCAGTGTAAAGAAACGTGGCAACCAGGGTGGCACGAGATTTGCTTTCTCTTTCGACTTTAGCCCCCATGATGGTGCCATTCGTGAGGCTATTAATAAACACTGGAATGTGCTCCACCAGGAACCAAAATTGGCAGAGATCACAGCTTGCAGGCCCCTTGTGACCTTTAGACGTAGCCCCACAGTAGGTACTGAGCTAGTCCGGAATAGATACTCCGTTCCCAGACAAAGTTGGCTCAGTCAAGGTGCTCCTAGAGGCAATTATAAGTGTGGACACTGCAACTTTTGTACGCACAATTTACAAGCAAAAACCTTAAATTTAGGGGGTGTGAAAATTGATGTGAAACACTTTATTACCTGTAGAACCACCTATGTGGTGTACGTCCTCATATGTACATGTAATAAATTTTATATTGGAAAAACTATCCGGAATATGTTTACGAGATTTAGGGAACACCTACATTCGGTGTCCACGGGTAACGGTTGTCCCAGACTGATTGAGCACATGAGGCTGCACCATTCTAATGAACCCAATCCACTCCGCTTCGCGGGCATAGAAAAAGCAGAAATTAACCCCAGAGGCGGCGATCGCCAGAGAGAACTCTTGCGCCGCGAGGCTAAGTGGATATTGAGATGCAGAGCCATGGGCCCTCTCGGCCTGAATGACCGTAATGATCTCAGCGTCTTCTTATGACTTTTGAAATAATACCGCTGGGTTTCGCAAAAAAAACTTACTGAATTCCACACAGGAAAAGTGCTTTTCTTCTGTATTCTCTTATTTGTTATTGTTTTTAAACACACTGTATGTTATGGACGATTGTCCAAGTTTGTACGTATTCACCTGTGTTGTATTGTTGCTATGTATCTATGAAAACCTATCGGGGCTCGCGCTTATAATGCACACGCCCCGGAAGGATGACGTCAGAGGCTAGAGAAAGCGCTACTCAGCGCGAAACGGGCCGTCGCCTTGCCGCTTGTCGGCGTCCTGTATTACCTGCATATCTGTGAATAAAATTTGAAGACTGCATTGGTGAGTGCCGCGATTTTCTTCTTCCATCTGTGACTGCTGCCCTTCTACGTTGAGCACCACTATAGTCTTCACATCTCTGCAGTATATTGCCAGTCGTCTTTACTCCAAACGGTCCCATCACGCCCAAGACTTTAAAGTGCATGTGGGTAGTGCCAGCACCGCTGCTACTTCGTTGTTATTTGATAACTTTTGTTCTGTTTTTCACCATAATTTACAGATCATCTTATCTAAAAACATCACAAAAACATACAGAAATGTGGTTTCCTACAAACCTAAAAGTAAAGTCATTAGTCCATGTGATTTCATGTCATCGGTTTTCCCTTCATATTTGTTAAGTTTTACTTCTAAGCATCAGTGATTCAGAATGTAATTGCCAAACCACAGGATGACAACCGGCCATCCCCTTCCGAAGAAGACCACGGGGAATGTTATTATTACGCCTTTTTCCTTGTCGTCTGACTATATATATATATATATATATATGAAGGTCTTGTCAGGTTCTCCACAAGAGTCCATCCAGGAGGGATCAGAGCAGAGCTCCTCACCATGGACATCCTCCACACGCTCCTCTACATGTCCCTCCTCATAGGTGAAGCTTCTTCTCATTATTGAGGTTGTGGTGGGAGGGGGGGTGGGTTAGGATATGTAGTTCGTACAAGGTTGAATGTTGCTGATACCAAATCACAAAAAATAATCAATGGAATCAAATGTATTAACCATGGGGCCTGATTTGGAGTCGACAGCACAAATTAAAGTGGAAAAAACACACTACAAGGTATGCAGCTTTGATGCAATGTCCGTAAAACAAGACAAAATAAGGCTCATTATTGTGTGTGGCCTCCACGTGCCTGTATGACCTTCCTACAACAACGCCTCGGCATGCTCCTGATGAAGGCTCAGTAATTTGTGGTTTGCCTCCACGTCTGTATGACCTCACTACACATACTCACTACAATGCCGTCGCAGTTCTCTCCTGAATGAGGCTCAGTATTGTGTGTGGCCTCCACGTGCCTGTATGATTCTTCCTACAACACCTTGCATTCTCCTGATGAGGCTCAGTATTGTGTTTGGCTCCACTACTGTATGATCTTTTTTCCAACACCTGTCATGCTCCTGATGAGCTCATATTGTGTGTGCCTCCACATACCTGTATGCCCTTCACTACAACACCTTGGCATGCTCCTAAATGAGCTCAGTATTGTGGTGTGGCTACCCGTGCCTGCTGACTTTTCCTACAAACGCCTCGGCATGCTCTGATTATGCTCAGTATGTGGGTTTGGTCCTCCACGTCCTGTATGACCTCCCTACAATGCCTCAGCATGCTCCTAATGAGGCTCAGTATTGTGTGTGGCCTCCACGTGCCTGTATGACCTCACTACCACACCTGGCATGCCTCGTCTGATGAGGCTCAGTATTGTTTTTGGCCTCCACGTGCCTGTATGACCTCCCTACACATGCTCAGCATTCTCCTGATGAGGCTTAGTTTGTGTGTGCCTCCCACTACCTGTATGACCTCCCTACAAGTGTCTCGGCATGCTCCTAATGAGGTTGAGGATGGTCTCTACCTGCACTAAACCTAGCCAGCTTGGTGTGGGTTGAGAGTCGGTCCTCATGCTCCATGAGTGTGAAACACATCACATTGGTTACTGGAGAAGTGGTCTGTGGTCCCCCACCTGCAAACCACTCCGTTATTGAGTTGTGTCTTGCTAATTGCCAAATAATTTCCACCTGTTTCTATTCCATTTTCAACAACATCACATGCAATTTATTGTCAATCAGTCTGGCTTCCCCTAATTGGACAGCTTTATTTCACCAAGTTTATTTACTTGGATTTTATATTGGTTGTATAGTTTCCCGTTATTTTTTTGATCAGTGTAAGAAGTATCTAACCGTGTCCTCCTATCACTGCTAGGGGTGGACTGACTGTCCTATTTTTGTCCCCCACAACAACACAGCACAGTGCCTAAGCTGGGGGCTCAGTGCTCGATCATCAACAAAAGGGGTCGTCTCATCAGTACAGGGGTTACTGTCATTTGCCATGGTCCCCACATCATCACACCAGTAGCCTCCATGCCCCCCCACATCACTACGCAGTGTGTCCCTCCTATCATTGTGTTAGGGTTGACATGACTATTTACCATGGCGCCCCATATCATTACTCAGCCGGCAGGCAGGGTGTCTCCTATATCGCTTACTAGGGTTATGTCCTAACCACCGGGTCCACCACCTCACACAGCGAAGGGGGGCAGTGTGTCTCCTATCCTATAGTGGGACTGACTGTCCTATGTCCCATGCTCCCCAATCATCACCACATGGGGAGTGTGTCGTCCTATCACTATCTAGGTGGTACTGTCCTATACATGACCCAACCCTCATCATTCACAACACCAGCAGGGGGCAGTGTGTACTTCACTACTAGGGTGTGACTGACTGTCCTATGCCATGGCTCCCCACATCATCACCCCAGCAGGGGGCAGTGTGGTCCTCCTATCACTTCTATGTGATGATGTACATTGACTGTACACATTCCAGGATTGTACCACGTGGTTGTATCCTTCACCCGGTGTCTGTAACTCTCTAAACTGGCACGAGAATTCTTCCCTCTTTACTCTGAGTGACTGCTGTAGATTCATCTACACCTGCTTCAGCTTTTACTAGAGCAATGGGAAGAGGCTGTGACATTCTTTGCAAAAATTAATAGAAGCATGTGAGTACGGTCCACAGTTCCATTTACATAGTTGAACGCACTGAGCTCTCAGGAACACTTTGTAACACCCATGACCTAGTGTGAACTGCGCATAAATAATACTGCAAAGTAAACACACACAAACCACTACAGGACACTTTTAATTGAATAAGAATTTGAAATAAACTACAGAGAGTGTATGTATTAGTGCACAAGCACAGCAGTGTGAGGATCGACCACAAGCAATATGAAATAAATCACACAATTCTGGCTACTACACACTCACAAGGTCTGATTTCACGATCTCTCAGCGACAATAATCAACTCGGCCTCCAGTGTTATTGGTCAAACTGGATTGGTTCCTTCTTCTAATTATATAACTAGGTCCATTGATAGAGGAGCTGACCCCGATGGATCCGGGGGATGATTGTGGATTGTACAATATCGGAACTTCCCCATTTTCGGTCTCTGTATTATAAACAGAAATACAATTAGACATAACATTAGTATCTAGATATAATTTTAGGGCTTGTTTTTTGCAGGAAGAGGTGTATTTATGAATATTATTTATTAAAAGTTTCGCCATTATATTCTGTATTTGTTTGTACCACATCACCTTGAGGCATTTTTCTCAATGATATTTGCGATCAGCATGATTGGGCTGAGTGCCTCCCTGCGGTTACCCTATTCATCCCTAACATCAAGCACTCTTCCCCTGCCAAAAAGGTTCTTATATATACTCACATTTAGTTTGAGGTAGCTTCTGTAAAGGATGTATCCTACACTCCCCCCGTCAATCTGCTCCTCTCATACATCCTACGCTGGACAAGCTCTCGCCCCTACAATGACCTTATATAGATACACTAAACCTGACCATATACACTCTAAAAATGATTCACAGCTTTCTTCTACCATCCCATATAGAACCCCACATACGCATAACGAATTGTCACAGCTCCCCCCTCTGTACAGACCTCTAGCCTCGCCTCATACTCACATGAATAGAGTCACAGCTTCCCCCTGTAATGACCTCTAATAAACTGACTATTAACATACTGACAAGAGACCAGCTTCTTCTGTAATCTAATAACATGCCCACATTATCATAGAACAATAATGATGTCACGCTTATCTCTCCCCTCCCTGTACAATGGACCTCTATATAGATAACACTGACCCATCATACTCACACTAAAATGCGATCGATTGATGGTCACAGCTTATCTCCTCCCCCCTCCCTGTACAATGACCTCTATAAGAGAAACTCGACCCATACATACATCATACGGACAAGATGAGTCACCAGCTTTCATCTCCTCCCTTCCCTGTACAATGACCTCTATATAGATAACAACTGACCCATCATTCATCACTATGACAATCAGATGATGTCACAGCTATCTCCTCCCCCCTGTACAAATGTCTCTATAGATAACATGACCCATCATTACATCCATACTGACAATAGATGATGTCACAGACTTTCCCTCCCCCCTGTACAAGACCTCTATATAGAGATAACACTGACCCATCATTACATCATACTGACAATAGATGATGTCACAGCTTATCCTCCTCCCTCCCTGTCACAATGACCTCTATATAGATAACACTGACACCATCATTACATCACTACTGACAAGATGATGTCACAGCTTATCTCCTCCCCCTCCCGTACAAGACCTCTATATAGATAACACTGACCATATTAAGCAACACTACTGACATAGATGATGTCACAGCTTATCTCCTCCCCTCCTGTACAATGACCTCTATATAGATACATCACTGACCATCATTACATCACTACTGACAATATGATGATCACAGCTTATCTCCTCCCCTCCCTGTACAATGACCTCTATATAGATAACACTGACCCTCATTCATCCTACTTACTGACAATAGATGATGTCACAGCTTATCTCCTCCCCCTCCCTGTACAATGTCCTCTATATAGATAACACTGACCCTCATTACATCACTATACTGACAATAGATGATGTCCACGACAGCCTAAATCATTGCCTTACTACTCAAGTAATTCTTATGTTCGCTGAATGCTCCCACCAGGACATATCCATCTGGGGACCCGTAAAATTCATTTCAGAATCAACCCGTTGACGTAGTCCGGTCCCTTGGCATCCGGCGATGTATGTACATTTGTTCCACAACAGTAAATTTTCCATCTAGGTCACAACAAAAATATTGTTTCTTTAAGACCATGCAACATTTTTGAGAATTTACTGTATGACTGATACCAGGCGGTCAATATGACATAAGAAGGTAGGGAGTCTATACTTTATGGTAAAGGACCTGCAGAAACATGGTCACATGATCATGTGCAGGTCTGCGGCCAGAAAAGCAGGAGAGTGATTGTGGCTTTAGGGTTGGCCTGTAGTTGGAAGGTCTTATGTATATGCAGATGTAGGGATTGCATTGACTTACTTCGGTCATGGTAGTAAGTGTCATGTCTCACTATGAAGACCTAGAGTGCTTCACCTAGTGGGCAGTTTATAGTTTTAGCAATCCATCATATCATTGAACTAAGGCGTCCATAGCATCGCCGGATATAGGGGAATTCTCCTTGCAACTAAACGCCCAAACTCTGTCTTCATACTTATCGCTATGTATACTAGAAGAAGAATGACACATTACAACCTATAACTGACTTAAAGGGGGTCTTCTACCTTCAAATAAGCTTTTTCAGCACTGTATAATCTCTCCAGTAGGGCCACTTTGTAGTGGGACAATAGAGGGAATATTATATGTAATGTGGTCCCTAGGGGTGGGGTTAAGGGTAGGAAGCACAGAAATTTACATAAATTCAATACTTTTATATTTCTTACCTGCTGATTGAGTCGATAGTTTCTTGATTTTACACTCAAAGACGATAGGATCTCTTAACAGTTCAAGCCATTTTCCAGATTCAGCACATTTTGCTTCTCGTGCTTAGAGAAAAACATCAATAAAGAAGTAGAGACATGAGCTGCTGTACAAAACCTTGATCTTCTTTGATTCTAGCAATTTAAGAATCATAAATCCTTCAACCTATTATAGCACTGAGCTTTATTACAGATTTTACCTTTAAAGTCAATAACTATAGTTCGTATATTGTCATGTAACTATGAAGGCTATGGAGAAATATGCAGCTGTAGGACTACAGTGTTCTCCTTTGCTCCGTTCTCACTACAATCACAGGTGATATTGCTAGACGTGACTGGCGTGTAATCACTGTGTACAGCTGTATACCATTTTATAGAGGTGTCTGCCGTGACATAGAGCTGAGTGCTGTATCTAATGTGCCATGATATAGACATTTACTTACAAAAGGATAATGTTTGTATCTTATGTGGAATTATATAAGTATCCACCTTACATTGAGGCTGAGCTGCTGTATCTAAACACCCCGCCTAGGGTGAACTTAAACTCTCTGCTGCCTGAGGCGGGCTATAGGACGCTGCCCCACCGCGCCATCCACTAGTAATAAATCAGGTTAAGCATCGTCCCCATGCCTTGTCTAACACCGTTGCTACCATTGGATTGTTAACTTTCTTTAAGTTTCAGTTCTGTTTTGTAAATGTTGCCCCCTATCTTGTTGCAGGTGGTGCCGCCTGAGGCAAGTGGCTCAACTCGCCATTGCAATCGTCCCGTGAAGAATGACACAGGAAAAGTATGGATGAAGGTGTGACACGTAACACTTGCCTACATAGAGACTCAGATATTTGGTGGTTACAACCCAGGCAACAAATAAAAAAAAATCAAGGAAAATTCAAAAGAAAGCCAGAAAATTTTGACAGTCGAAATAGATATAAATTTTCTAAAAGACGCAGCACTAGGAAACTAAACAACTAAACCATTGGAAATACTTACCTTTCCGTACTCCCCTCTCTCTACGCCACCTGTAGTGAAGACATAAAAAATCATAGAATGACCAATAGAACGTAATAAAAAACACTCTTACATCCAAGTTTCTAATAATGTCGCTCCTCTACATGTCCCTCCTCATAGGTGAAGCATCTTCTCAATATCAGAACTTGGATGTAGATGTTTTTTATTACGTTCTATTGGTCATTCTATGATTTTTTATGTCTTCACTACAGGTGGCGTAGAGATGGGAGTACGGAAAGGTAAGTATTTCCAATGTTTAGTTGTTTAGTTTCCTAGTTGCTGCTTCTTTTAGAAAATTTATATCTATTTTTCGACTGTTCAAAATTTTCTGGCTTTCTTTTGAATTTTCCTTGATTTTTTTTTTATTTGTGCCTTGGGTTGTAACCACCAAATATCTGAGTCTCTATGTAGGCAAAGTGTTACATGTTACACCTTCATCCATACTCTTTCCTGTGTCATTCTTCACCGGGATGCAATGGCGAGTTGAGCCACTTGCCTCAGGCGGCACCACCTGCAACAAGATAGGGGGCAACATTCTACAAAACAGAACCTGACACTTAAAGAAAGGTTAACAATCCAATGTTAGCAACGTTTTAGACGGCATGGGATCTGCACTTAACGCTGTTTTATTACTAGTGGAGTGGCGGCTAGTGGGGGCGCTTGTCCTATAGCCCGCTCCTCAGGCAGCAGAGAGGTTTAAGTTCACCCTAGCGGGGTGTTTAGAGAAGCAGGCACTCAGCGCAATGGTAAGTGTGGATACTTATATAATTCCACATAAGATACAAAACTTTATCTCTTTGCGCGTAAGGTAAAAGTCTATGTATTGCACTGGACATTGAGTGGTTACAGCCTCAGCTCTATGTCACGGCAGACAACCTCTATAAAATGGTTATACAACTGTACACAAGTGATTACACACGCCGTCACGTCTAGCAATATCACCTGTGATTGTAGTGAAGAACGAGCAAAGGGAGCACACATGTGTCTAAGCTCAATTTCTCCAGATGACCTTCCAATAGTTACATGACAAATAGCGAACATATATGATAATATTATGACATTAAAAGGTTAAATATCTGTAATAAAGATCCTCAGTGCAATAACTCAGGTTGTAAGGATTTTATGATTTCTTAATTGCTATGAATCAAAGAAGATCAAGGTTTTTGTACAGCAGCTCATGGTCTCTACTTCTTTATTGATGTTTTTCTCTAAGGACGAAAAGCAAAATGTGTTGAATCTGGGAAATGGCTGAACTGTTATACAGATCCTATTGTCTTTGAGTGTAAAAATCAAGAAACCATCGACTCAATCAGCAGGTAATAAGATATAAAAGAATCATAAATATGTAAATTTCTGTGCTTCCTACCTTTAACCCCTCCCCTGAGGGACCACATACAGTATAATATCCTTCTATGGTCCCACTATAAAGTGGCCACGACCTAGAAGCTTATACAGGGCTCGAAAAAGCTTATTTGAAGGTAGAAGACCCCCCTTAAGTCAGTTTATAGGATGTAATTGTTGTCATTCTTCTTCTAGTACACATAGCGATGAGTATGAAGACAGAGTTTGGGCGTTTAGTTGCAAGAGAAATTTCCCTTCCCTTGGGCGATGCTATTGGACGCCTTATGTCAATGACTACGATGGATTGCTAAACTATAACTGCCCACTAGGTGAAGCACTTTCAGGTCTTCATAGTGAGTATAACACTTACTACCAAGACCGAAGGTAAGTCAATGCACCTGACATCTACATATATAAGACCTCCAACTACAGGCCAACCCTAAAGCCCAGATCACTCTCCTGCTTTTCTGGCCTCAGGACCTGCACTGATCATGTGACCATGTTTCTGCAGGTCCTTTACCATAAAGTATGAACTCTCTAATTCTTGAAAATGTTGCATGGCTCTTAAAGAAAACTATTTTTGTTTTTATTATTTGGACCTGGTACAGAGGTGCGCCATTCGTGGATATTGCCCTTTGCTCGAGGCTGTTCATCAAGTCCATCAATAAATGGGATTTTCTATGTGGTAAATCATTGGTAATACTGGTCTTGTACAAAGTCCTTGTGCCATTATCAGGAATGTTGTATTTTATTATGTTGTTGGTGATGCTGTGGGTTGCCGTTTTCGAGGCATTTTCTGGAATAGTTTTGGAATATTGGTTTTATATAAGCTTTTATTGGTAACAGTATTGATGTAGCAGTATCCGATAGAAATCATGGCTCTAGATATTCTGTAATAGAGAACATGTGGTATCTTTTTTTTCACATATCTATTGTGGAAGTGGGGGGCCAGCGCTGGCTACCGAGCTGGGGGCCCCATCTTTAAAAATGAGGTGGCTCCCATACCGCATGGACCCTTAATCTGGCCCTGATTGGGGCCCACGTGATTGCATTTTTTTTTTGCAGGATGAGATCCTTTTTCTAGTTCTACTAAACATTTTGGGGTTTGGTATCCCCTATTTTTAAAAATTTAAAACTTTTTTCTTGATGGCAAGAATAAAAACAATCAATGCTGTACTGGAATTTTTTAAATATTCTTGTTAGAGTGTTCACCGTCTAGCCTAAAATCATGGTATCTCTCTTTCTTTGTCAAATAAAACATACTATGGAGAAAAAATCTATCCAATTTGCATTCGACCCTCCTTCCAATCATTACATCGTTCTTATTTGGCATGGAACAAGATGAAGCTTTTTTGATTGGAGGACATGTTGTCCTCTTCACATTCATTCTGAATATATATGTTTTTTTCGATAATATCATAACTAAAATAATAATAATAATAACCTTTATTGATATAGGCGCCATCAAATTCCGGTAAGCGCTTTACAAAACACAGGGACATATACAACCAAATTACATTACAAAGAACAAACAATCATATAGAACAATAGGAGTGATGGCCTGCTCACAAGAGCTTACAGACTATGATATGAAGGGAGTGACACACGAGATTGACATAATGGTCCAACCATTCTTTTATAAGGACAATATAAAACAATTAATAAATAATTAACTAACAACAATATGGACCTGCTTGACCAACATCACCGCCATCCATTCTTTACCAGGGTCCAAGGTGAAAGACGGCAAGAAGCCTGGAGCTTGTATATATCATTGTTTGTCCCAGATAACCGATGGGAGATAGGATGGATTAGTAAGGGAGATTTTAACATTTCATGCACTAGCGATAATATAGCTTTACCTAAAGACATGAGTTTTACGAGCACTTTGAGCTTTGAGGGTAGGGTATTAGCTCAGAGTCGGGGGAAGGGCCATTCAGAACTGGTGCAACTCGGGAGAAGTCCTGGATACGTGCATGGGAGGTTCGAATTAAGGTCGAGATTAATCTATTGTCACTGACCATCGAAGATCGCGGGAAGGGCGATAGACGAGATGCGAGAAAGAGGTAAGGGAAGTACAGCAGTATTCAGAGCTTTTAATCGGATGGGAGTTTCTATTTTTAAAAGTGAATACTAAAGAGAGACAGGTAGCCAATGCAGTATTGGCACAACCTGGAGCATCCGTGTAGCGTTTCGGCCTGAAAGACAGCCTGTCTCGGCATTAAGAGAGATTGAAGAGGAGAGAGTTAGAGAGTGGAAGACCACTTAGTAGGAGTTCGTAGTCTATCGAGATGATAAATGCAACCATTACATTTTAGAAGTTTCAATGTCAAAAACGACGGATCTGAGAGTTTCGGAGATGCATTATATAATGTGGAGTTGATGTTATGAATTAACTTCTTTTTTCTAGTGTGGTTATATGTCGTTTTATATGTTATGGGGCTTTTGGGCACTTCTTAATTGATGTCTCTTTTATTTAAATCACATTTTTTTTTTTTTACTTTTCTACCCTGGGACTAAACAAGCATTCATCACCAATGTGTTCATGATACTATCCTGCAATTGACCCCCAGAGTTGCCACAGCAACGATTGGTGCCCTGAAATGTCTCGGGGGGGTGGGGAGATCGTGGGTGTAGAGGCCCCCCAAAGCCCCAGTTAAATGCCGCCGGTCGGGACTGCCGAGCATTTAACGTGTTAAACCCCGCGGGTGTTACACTGGGGTGTCCGGCTATTAGTTAAAGCCCGGACCCCGCTTGTTTTCCCGATACCGGTTCGCTCATATCTCAGATCTGAAGCGGCATCGGCCTGGCATCCGATTATATCGACGCTTACCCGGGTTAAGTCACTGCGCTCAGCGTCCGAGATATCGGACGCTGAACGGGAAGGGGTTAACAATGTATGTCCATACATATGCTCCCGCCCCCGTTTTGGCTGCTTGGAGACGACAGGAAGAGACAAATTCGGGGTTGACCCTCTCCGTGGGACATGAGGTTTAGTGGAGAGGTTGATGAGGCGGTAAACCTGTCAAAACGTAAGGTGACCTAAACGAGCTCAGAGAAGAACAAAACCTCTCCGTGGAAGAGCAAAGATCTGATTTTTTAGTATGAATAACGGACCGTTGAAGCGGTGCCTCACAATCCTTTCTGACTGTTTTTGGGGTTTTAAGCCAGGACATTGCCAGAAATAATGCCACAGAGAAAAATGGCTTGTGGCGAGCCACCATTCATAACAATGGCACTTTATGATCCATACATGTCAGCTCTTTCTATCAGTGCAAAGCGTTGGATTGTTCACCTCACCCACTCAATAGGAATTAAACTGGGTTTAGACCGTTGTGAGCCCGGTTAGTTTTAACCCTACTGTGTTATTAGAATCGAATTCCTACTTAGTACGAGAGAAACCACAAGGCTCATACATTTGGTGTTATGTGCGAATGTGTGAGCTACCAGCTGTGGAATAATGTCTGGATGCACAACTCCAAACCCCACCTATTATCCCATGATACTGTCAGCAACAAAGACATCAGTTGGCTTGGTTAGCAGCAGCCACACACTTTAGAGACTGGAGCAAAGATGATGTAACCACCTCTCTCCTGCATTCGCAATGGGAATCCAGGCTAAAGTCATTTGTAGACAACTGCTTCTGGGCATAATTCCTAATAATTGTACATACTACATAAGACCCGTCTTCAGGCCGTCAGTGTCCCTTCTTGGCAGTTGCCTCTTCATGCAAGATAATGCACCCGCTATCCTACAGAAATTCTTCAAGGATGGTTTGGTTAACATGAAACAATCTCCCGAAGTCCAAATTTTCCGATCAATCCAATTGAATATCTATAAAACATTTTAAAGCCATGGAAAGGCCCCAGCACGTGCTAGATAACCACAGACACCCTCAAAGGTCTTGTGAGTCATGCCACCGATGATCTTACAGACTGTTTTGGGGCACTGGGGTGGGACTACATACTATCAGGCAGTTCTGAACAAAACCTAGTCATATCTGCCGGTATTTGGCTTTATTATACACTATCCTAAACTTGGCTCATAGTTCTAACTCACACATCGTAATTAATCTCTAAATTACATCATAAGTATCCTAATGATGAAGATAAGCCAATATCTGCCACACAATTTCACCACCCCCGAATTGTACTTGACGGCAAAAAGAGAAACTTAAACAAGAGCCGTCTCTGAAGCTGACGTCTACCATTGTGAGTACCTTTGATGAAAGATAAGAAAAGGACAAGTACAAGAATTAAAAAAATAAAAAAACTACAGCAACAGAAGACCACACCGGGGTACCACTCTCCTTTTCATTCAGCTAAGACCAGAACCGAAGCACAATTTGCACAAGACGTCAAAATTGGACAGTAAAGATTGGAAAACATTTGCCTGTCTGATGAGTCTCGATTTCTGCTGCAACATGCGATGGTAGGGTCAGAACTTGGCCGTCAACAAACATGAGCATGATCCATCCTGCCTTTTATCAACGGTTCAGGCTGGGGTGTGGGTGCATTGTGTGGGGAATATTTTCCGTGGCATCGTTGGGCCCTTGTACATTGAAGCCTGCGTTGCAACGCCACA
The DNA here is from genome assembly GCA_019512145.1 of Engystomops pustulosus. Lineage (NCBI taxonomy): Eukaryota > Metazoa > Chordata > Amphibia > Anura > Leptodactylidae > Engystomops > Engystomops pustulosus. The sequence goes on along the minus strand of WNYA01000260.1, from coordinate 123,559 downwards.
GCCTACTGAGTACTGTGGCTGACCATTCCCACTCCTTTATGACCACAATGTCCCTATAAATCTGATGCTACTTTCAGCAGGATAATGCGCCATGTCATAAACTGAACTCATCTCAGACTGGTTTCTTGAACATGACAATGATGTCCTGGACTCAAATGGCCTCCACAGTCACCAGATCTCATCCAAGAGCATCTTTGGGATGTTGTGGAAACGGGAGATTCGCATCATGGAGTGCAGCCGGACAAATCTGCGGCAATCTATGTGATCGCATCATGTCCAATATGGCCCAAAATCTCTGAGGAGCTTCCAGCACTTATTGTATCTATGCCACGAGAATTGAGGCCGTTTCTGAAGGCAAAAGGTGGTCCAACCCGTTACTAGCATGTGTACCTATAAGTGGCCGGTGAAGTTATATATTGTTATCTTTAGATTCATTTAAAGGAGCAAAATCTAGAAGGAAGAGAGCAAGGAAAGGCGTCCTGGTGCAATCGAGCTACAGAGAGAGGCACAGAAAACTGGGGGGGGAGGGCTGTTGGAAAAAGGGGAAGCCCCCTCGTTCCCCAAGTTATTCTTTTGCAAAATTTTTGAACACAAAAAGGTAGTAAGCTATTTTGCTGTTACAGATAAGCAGCTATCACAATTCCTATCCTCCCCAACTCAGGAAAGAGTAAAGTGTTTCTCAGTAACAGTTTTTTTAGTTTCTCCTCTACCAGCACAATTGTTTAAGGATGCTTATACTTTGTAGGTATATAAGACAGGCCTGGATGCTTATTATAGGGACAAAACACATTTAAAATGGTGATCAAGAGAATTTATTCTTCACAGACCATATTGGGGTCCGGAAGGAATTTTGCCCTATTTAGGCCAATTGACACCACCACGTAGGAGTTGATAACTGGAAATCAGAGAGTAAGAGATGGAAAAAACATTGCAAATTAAGTCTCACCCTTTGAAAATTGGTGGATACAGTTGCCCGGTGGTGCAATAGGAGAGGAAAAAGAAGATTGCACAAACCTACTCCTACAACACGCCGGGTGTTTTGGCTTCCTGTATAATTAAATCAACTACAATGGCTTTTTCCCGCACCCAAAACTATTTCAAAAATGTAATTTCCATTTTATCCATTAAACACAAATAGCAAAATACATAAGGTATACCAAACGCATTTCAACTATAAAAAAGAATGAGACAAGTTCTTAATTATAAACTATGATATAGAATTAGCCATTCTTTAATTGTCCGAACCACATTGGTCTAACATTCATGTACCGTGTTTTGCTATTTTTAATAAAATCAATAAACTTTCTTTTTTAAGTGCTGGCGGGAACCTTGTTTAAGACATAAGAGACTCCCATGCTACTACCTATTGGTTACACGAAGGAATCAAAGAATATTGAATAATGGAGTAATAAGAATTTATCCAGATGGACAGAAAACTATGGAGGAAAATATATTTAGATGGTAAGATGAAACCACAAATAACATGGAGGATATAATAAGTAGTAGGTTTCTGCTGTACTTAAGCAGTTCCCCCATAATGTGCCACCATCTTCATTCTTACAATAGGTTGGGGAACTTACACATAGAATAGAGGGGCCAGATTTACTTACCCGGATCCATTCTCGGATCCATCTGCGCAGGATTCGGGTCCGGCCGGGATTCATTAAGAGTCCTCCGCCGGTCCACAGTGGCGCTGCTGCGCTGAAAGCATCAGAGCGCTCTGAGTTCCCGAGGCCCGAGGGCTGAGCGAATGTAAGTGCAAGCTCCGCAACAGATTTTTTTTTAAAAATGCGGCTTTTTTTCTGATCCGTCGGTTTTCGTTCGGCCGACGCCCCGATTTACGTTGCGTGCATGCCGCGCCTCATGCACCACAATCCGATCACGTTCAACCAAAATCTGGGGCAAGTCAGGGAGAATCGGCGCAAATCGGAAATATTCGGGTACACATCGGGAAACACAGCCTTAGTAAATGACCCCACCATTTCAAAGCTGACAAAGTATTACCTAGGATCAACAATACTGGGAAACCTTGGCTCATTCTCAGAAAGACAAATAAGCGTTGCCCCATCAATAATAACTTAAATGCTAAAAACCTAGCAAAATAACTCCCGTGATTCTGCAACGCTGCATCCAGAGCTGGTTACAAATTTCTTCTCCTCCCTCAGACCGGATTTAGGGAACCTATGTAGACAGCAAACTGATTAGATTCCACTCCGACACCAATGGAGGCAAGCTCACGATCACAATTTGAGTAATTTATCCATTTGTCTACTTTGGACCCGACCGTCTCACAGTATCATGTGTGTGAAATACGAACGCGCCTCATTTTATTTAAAGGATGTGAATAGGAATAGATCGACCTCTCTATAGAATGACACTGACCCCATCATTAACATACATCACTACACTACTGACAATAGATGATGTCACAGCTTATCTCCTCCCCCTCCCTGTACAATGACCTCTATATAGATAACACTGACCCATTGTACAGGGAGGGGGAGGAGATAAGCTGTGACATCATCTATTGTCAGTAGTGATGTAATGATGGGTCAGTGTTATCTATATAGAAGTCATTGTATAGGGACGGGGAGGAGATAAGCTGTGACATCATCTATTGTCAGTAGTGATGTAATGATGGGTGAGTGTTATCTATATAGAGCTCATCGTAGAGGGAGGGGGAGGAGATAAGCTGTGACATCATCTATTGTCAGTAGTGATGTAATAATAGGTCACTGTTATCTATATAGAGGTTATTGTACAGGGAGGGGGAGGAGATCAGCTTTGGCATCATCTATTGTCAGGAGTGATGTGATGATCGGTCAGTGTTATCTATATAGAGGTCATTGTACAGGGAGGAGGAGATAAGTTGTGACATCATCTATTGTCAGTAGTGATGTAACGATGGGTCAGTGTTATCTATATAGAGGTCACTGTACAGGGTGGGAGGAGATAAGCTGTGACATCATCTATTGTCAGTAGTGATGTAATGATGGGTCAGTGTTATCTATATAGAGGACATTGTAAAAGGAGGGGGAGGAGATAAGCTGTGACATAATCTATTGTCAGTAGTGTTGTAATGATGGGTCAGTGTTATCTATATAGAGGTAATTGTTCAGGCAGGGGAAGGAGATAAGCTGTGACATCATCTATTGTCAGTAGTGATGTAATGATGGGTCAGTGTTATCTATATAGAGGTCATTGTACAGGGAAGGGGAGGGGATAAGCTGTGACATCACCTATTGTCAGTAGTGATGTAATGATGGGTCAGTGTTATCTATATAGAGGTAATTGTACAGGGAGGCGGGAGATAAGCTGCAACATCATCTATTGTCAGTAGTGATGTAATGATGGGTGAGTGTTATCTATATATAGGCCATTGTACAGGGAGGGGGATAAGCTATGACATAATCTACTGTCAGTAGGGATGTAAAGATGGGTCAGTGTTATCTATATAGAGGTTATTGTACAGGGAGTGGGAGGAGATAAGCTGTGACATCATCTATTGTCAGGAGTGATGTAATGATGGGTCAGGGTTATCTATATAGAGGTCACTGTACAGGGTGGGAGGAGATAAGCTGTGACATCATCTATTGTCAGTAGTGATGTAATGATGGGTCAGTGTTATCTATATAGAGGACATTGTAGAAGGAGGGGGAGGAGATAAGCTGTGACATAATCTATTGTCAGTAGTGTTGTAATGATTGGTCAGTGTTATCTATATGGAGGTAATTGTTCAGGGAGGGGAAGGAGATAAGCCGTGACATCATCTATTGTCAGTAGTGATGTAATAATGGGTCAGTGTTATCTATATAGAGGTCATTGTACAGGGAGGTGGGGAGATAAGCTGCAACATCATCTATTGTCAGTAGTGATGTAATGATGGGTCAGTGTTATCTATATAGAGGTCATGGTACAGGGAGGGGGATAAGCTGTGACATCATCTACTGCCAGTAGTGATGTAATGATGGGTCAGTGTTATCTATATAGAGGTCATTGTAGAGGGAGGGGGATAAGCTGTTACATCATCTACTGCCAGTAGTGATCTATTGATGGGTCAGTGTTATCTGTATAGAGGTCATTGTTCAGGGAGGGGAAGGAGATAAGCTGTGACATCATCTATTGTCAGTAGTGATGTAATGATGTGTCAGTGTTATCTATATAGAGGTCAGTGTACAGGAGGAGGAGATAAGCTGTGACATCATCTATTGTCAGTAGTGATGTAATGATGGGTCAGTGTTATGTATATAGAGGTCATTGTACAGGGAGGGGGAGGAGATAAGCTCTGAAATCATCTATTGTCAGTAGTGATGTAATGATGGGTCAGTGTTATGTATATAGAGGTCATTGTACAGGGAGGAGGAGGAGATAAGCTGTGACATCATCTATTGTCAGTAGTTATGTATTGATGGGGCAGTGTTATCTATATAGAGGTCATTGACAGTTAGGGAGAGGAGCAGACTGGACAAACTGATTAGGAAAGCCAGTTCTGTCCTGGGGGGTCCTCTTGACACAGTGCAGGTGGTAGCTGAGAGGAGGACACTTTGTAAGTTGAAGTCTATTCTGGAGAATAGCTCCCATCCCTTGCATTAGACTGTGGTGGCATTGGGGAGCACATTCAGTGACCGACTGCTTCACCCCAAGTGTGAGAGGGAGCGTTATCGTAAGTCCTTCCTCCCCGCTGCCATCAGGCTGTTCAACAAACAAGGTCCAAACAGAAGTAACCTGCGCCCCCCACCTAACCAGTCCCTGCAGGTCCCATCCACAGACTAAACATCAAACTGCCGATCATTGCTTGTCTCTTTTTTGTCTTTTTATCCCCATTTTCTTTTTGTTCATTTATCCCTAATATTCTCTGTACCCTCTCTGCTGCTGTAACGCTGTGAATTTCCCCACTGTGGGACTAATAAAGGATTATCTTCATATGTTAGGGAGGGAGGAGATAAGCTGTGACATATTTTTTTCCTAAAATTGTCAGTAAGTTAGTATGATGGGTCAGTGTTCTCTAATATAGAGTTCAGGGTACAGGGAGGAGGACGATACGCTGTGACATCATCTATTGTCAGTATGATGTTAATGATGGGTCAGTGTTTCTATTATAGAGGTCATTGTACAGGGAGGGGGAGGAGAGGAGGAGAAGGAGTGAGGGGGAGGGAGATACGATTTATGACATATCTATTTGTGCGTAGTTATGTATTGATGGGGTCAGTGTTTACTCTTATAGAGGCCTTGTTCAGGGGAGGGGATAAGCTCGTTGACAGCCATTCCTACTAGTCCGTAGTGTATGTAAGATGGCGCTCAGTGTTATCTATATAGAGGTCATTTGTAAGGGAGGGGAGGAAGCTGGTTACATCATCTACTTGGCAGTAGGAGATAGCTGATGTTGTAGTTGAGTTCGATGTTATCTGTATATAAGGTATGTAGTGGTGGAAAACGGGGTGGATACGCTGTGACATGCCATCTATGTCAGTAGTGATGTAAAGCAGGGTGGGTCATGTTATCTATACAGAGGTTATTGTACAGGGGGGAGGAGTAGATAAGCTGTGACATCATCTATTGTTAGTAGTGATATAATGATGGGTCACTGTTATCTATATAGAAATCATTGTACAGGGAGGAGGAGGAGATAAGCTGTGACATCATCTATTTGGAAGCAATTATGATGTTTTCAATAGCTGTCTTACTCATATCTGTCGTGTCTTTGATATAACTGAGGTACCTTAAATGTTTAGAAAAAAAGGAAAAATTACAACAAATTTTGACTTTACTATCAGTCAATTATGGCGAAAAAAATAGATGGGTCAGTGTTATCTATATAGGGGTCATTGTACAGGGAGGGGGAGGAGATAAGCTGTGACATCATCTATTGTCAGTAGTGATGTAATGATGGGTCAGTGTTATTTATAACATTGTCATTGTACACGGAGAAGGAGAGCAGTGTGAGGATACATCCTTTAAAGAAGCTACCTACAAACTAAATGTGGGTGAATGTGGTACAAACAAATACAGAATATAATGGACGAAACTTTTAATAAATAATATTCATAAAATACGCCTCTTCCTGCAAAAAACAAGCCCTTAAATTATCTATACTGACTATATGTTATGTCTAATTGTATTTTCTGTTTATAATACAGAGACAGGAGGTAACAATATATACTCTCAGTCTTCCAATCAGTCCATCGGTAATGTAATGTAAGTCCGGCCTTCCCTCTTTGATGTGATCAGCGTGAAACAACACTTGATGTTCACCATGTGCTGCCGTAACACACAGGAGATATCCAGGAAATCAAAGACCGGGGTAGTGAGAGGTATACGGCAGCCGAAGACATGGGCGATAGTGAACATAGCAATAATAAGAATAAGACATCACACCCTGACATCAGGTGCCCATCATGCTTGTTTCCACTTAGTTGTTCCAGCCCAAGCATGACTTCATTTTTATATCCAACTAGATGTCGCCTGGAATAGAAAATAACTGCTCTTAGCTACAACAAAATAGAAATAAAAATATTTTATCTGTCACTGACTGTCAATCACTCCCTGTCACATCCTGTTTGTTGTCAGTCCTTGTCACAGCCTGTCGCAGTCCCTGTCACAGCCTGTTTGTTGTCAGTCCTTGTCACAGCCTGTCGCAGTCCCTGTCACAGCCTGTCAATCAGTCCCTGTCACAAAATTGGTGCAAAATTTTGTCACTGTAAACGTGACTGTGCATATTTCTTTAGCGGACATACATACATACACTCAGGACGAGGATATTCTTTTTTGACTCAAGTTAAAGTTCTGCTTAAACGTAAATTGTTTAGCAGTCTCCTATTAGTGAGATGTATATGCATTCAGGATGTCATTATTTCAAGGGAATGGATTATGAATATTTATAAATAATATATGAACAATATATAAATACATTTTATTTTTATTTTTTATTTTTATTTTTTATTGTTTCGCATTGTGCAGGGGGAGGAGAAAAGCTGTGACATCATCTATTGTCAGTAGTGATGTAATGATGGGTCAGTGTTATCTATATAGAGGTCATTGTACAGCGAGGGGGAGGAGATAAGCTGTGACATCATCTATTGTCAGTAGTGATGTAATGATGGTCATTGTTTATCTATATAGGGCAGTTGTAACAGGGAGGGGGAGGAATAAAGCTGTGACAATCATCTATTGTCAGTAGTGATGTAATGATGGGTCATTGTTTATCTATATAGAGGTCCATTGTACAGGAGGGGGTGGAGATAAGCTGTGACCTCATCTATTGTCAGTATTGATGTATGATGGGTCATTGTTAGCTATATAGAGGTCATTGTCACCGAGGGGATGACAATCTGTTACAAAGCATCTATTGTCAGTAGTGATGTAATGCGGGTCATGTTATCTATAGAAGGTTCCTTGCACAGGGAAGGGGGGAGGATAAGGCTGGACATCATCTATTGTCCAGTAGTGATGTAATGATGGGTCATGTATCCTATAATACAGCCAAGCTAATTCCCTCTCCCCCTCCCCTAAGTCATTTTTCCCACCAGGCAAACATAATACCACCTTCCCGATACATGTAACTTTAACATGATCTAATAAGTCTGATTGACATTCAATCCATCCTTCCCCTCCTCTCCCTTCCACCCGTTACTTAATTACTCAATCCCGCTATACCTTCTTAGCCTCTTGACTTCGCGACATTCGTCCCGCGATCCACGCAGCGCGGCAAATCACCGCAGAGCCCCGCGTACCACCCACGCAGGCTCAGATCGCGCAAAGATCGCCTAACTGCGCATGCGCACCCCTCTCTACACTAATAAAAACCCGCGCCCGTCACCGCAGCGATCATTCTCTCATCTGCTGCCTCCGGAACCAACTGGTTACTGAGTAATTCTTTTTCCACAAGCTCCCTAACGCGTTCCCCTTTCCACAATGCCTATTTAACATATCTATCCAACCCCCCTCAGTTTTACAGGTACCTTTTGCTATTGGTCACCCCACGCTCAGTTGCCCCTCCGATCCCTACCCTCCAGTATAAGAGGTCAGTCATTTAGTAATTTAATGTACAACTCTCGCATCTTACCAATAACATCCACAATACTTTTCTAACATGTGTCACCCTCCTTTTTCCCCTCGCACCAGCACCCAAACTAAATACAGAGAGGTTAGTCCCAGTTTTAACTATCTTCTTGATAGATATATATATTTATACATCTACTAAGTTCTACATATAAGACTGTTTCCATAAAATTTTGTATAACCTATCTGTATCGATCTACTTATTTAATGGACTAATGTAAGAATCAACCAATTAATTTTGTACTACATCAATTCACATACAGTCATATCTCAACCGATGTCCTTTCCCAGCTTTTATTAAATCCTTTTAATGGTACTGATTTATATTCTTATTCTTTTTATTTATTTATGCTAATTCAACATTTTAATAGTACCGACTCTAGTTACCACTTACGAATTTTTCTGTTACAGAACCCATCTGACCTTAAAGGTGCCAATCCCGCCCCGAAACGCGTTGTCCATTGCTTTTTAGATTATACTTTGCACTCTGAATTCACGATGTATTACTGTTTGTTTATATTTAATATTTAATGTTTCACAGCCATGGCTACTCATTATCTGCATCACTAAGTTCACCAAGAATTACTATGCACGAGCCGTCGCGACCAACCTTACTGGTTTTAAAATCCCAAAACTTTCCTATAACATCCAGTTTTAATGCTGACAACCAGAGGACCAGCAGCTTTCTCCACCACACCCCATTTGCCACAATTCGCGTCCAGACAACCCTTAGCCACACCCCAGGTGCATCCTCCGCCACACACCCGGGGATATAACCTCTCTTATATCTGGAGCGCGGTATCAGTCCTTTAAGAATCATCTTATCTATACAGAGGTCATTGTCCGAGGGAGGGGAGAGTAAGCTGTGACATATCTATTGGTCAGTCAGTGATGTACTGATGGGGGGGTCAGTGTTATCTAGCATAGGGTCCATTGTAAGGGAGAGGAGGAATAAGCTGTGACTCATCTATTGTCAGTAAGTGATGTAATGATGTCCTTGTTATCTATATAGAGGTCATTGTAAGGAGAGGGAGGATATAACTGTGACATCATCTATTGTCAGTATTGATGTAATGATGGTCGTGTTATCTATATAGAGGTCCTTGTACAGGGAGGGGGAGGAGTAAGCGTGACATAATTATTGTCGATAGTGATGTACATGATTGGTCCAGTGTTATCTATAGAGAGGTCATGTACAGGGAGGTGAGGGAGATTCAGCTGTGACATCATCTGTTGTCAGTAGTGATTTGTAATGATGGGTCATGGTGATCTATTAGGTAGGTATGGAATACAGGGCAGGGGAGGGAGATAGCGTGTGACATCACTGTATAGTGATTAAGGATGTCGTGTGGGTCAGAGTTGATCTATATAGGGTCATTGTACAGATGGGGAGGGGAAGAGCTGTGAACATCATCTTGAGCATAGTGATGTAATGATGGTCAGTTGTTATCTATATAAGGTCATTCCGGAAGGGGGAGAGAGATAAGCCCAGTGATACACTCATACTATGACAGGTAGTGACTGTAAGATGGGTCAGTTTATCCTATTGTATAAAAGGCATTTTACAGGGGAAGCGGAGATAATGTAACAACCGCATCTATGTCAGTAGTGTGTAATGATGGATCAGTGTTATACTATAAGAGTCATGACAGGGAGGGGGAGGAGATAAGATGTGACATCATCTTTGGTCAGGGTTATCTATCATTGAGGTGAGGGTATCAAGAAGGTATGAACAACCCGCCTCAAATTTTTTAACTCTATGGATAGCAAAAGACAGTAATATGTTCTATGCAGATACAGATACAACCAGTACCAGAATAATTTTCAGGTGGGGCTGATATTATGTGCTGCACTGTTTTCCCTACAATGTCATGTGAAAATCACAGGTACTATTTGTCAGCTTAATGAGAAAACCATGGAGATGCTAGATAAAACAATATCATTGTAGGGGGCTAAACAGTAATTGTACTACACACACACCTGCACTGTGTTCCTCGGATTAGGCTAACATTAGCTAATTTTTATTTTTCCCATCATCTGAATGAAGCTCATCTGTGTACTGATCTGAACACTACCCAGAGAAGGGAGCTTCTGTTTCCTTTTTATTTCTTGTTGTAATTAGATGACACTGGGGGATGTTAACGGGACTGTCACCCCAGTTCAAGCACTGGAGCTGCTTACAAGAGATGAGTAGCAAGCTCCTAGTGCCTCTGAACAAACGCTCCACAGGTATAGAGTGATAGCATTACTGGAAACCTCACGTAACGCTATCAAACACTACGTGGGGTACAATGTAACTCATCGGACGCGCTCACAAAGCGTTCCAACGTATTCCATTAGGGGGTGTCTTCGAGCGCATCCTTCATTCCTTCGACGCCCCGTCGGCTCCATAGGCCGGCAGTGACTGCCACAGGGCCGCGGCAGTCAGCACTCTAGCCATGCCCCAACCCCGCCCCTCATCAGATGTTTCGGTACAACTGCTCTCACCTAACAGTTGTGCGGGTCGTTTGTTTTCCAGCACTAGGAAGCTGTCTTAACTTTAGTAGGCAGCTCGTAAGTCCGAAAATTGGGGGATTTACAGTACCTATTTCTGTCCCAGTTTCTTAATACTTTTGGCTCCTTTAAGTAGAAATTCCCCTAGTAAAGCAGTTGATGTCTATGAGAGCTGAATTTACAAAAGAAATTGTCCCAGTACTGAAAGATGAAGAACACAAGCATAAAGTACGGTCGTTCCACCAATAAAGAGAAAAGTTTCTCAGGGGTTGACCTAGTTTTTTCCTACCGGGGGAAACTTTTCTAATGCGAAAACTTTCTGCAGAACTGACAATTTTTCTAACTGAAATAATTTTTTTTTTTTCCCGCAAACACAAAACCATAAGAAGAAAAAAACTTCCTTCTACAAGGTTGTGAGTCTTTCTCTAAATGAAAACCACCTGATCCTCGCTTGTCCATTACATCTGGAGAACTTTAAAAACCTAACAAGTTGCTGCCAATAGGTAATTTGACTTTCGCCAAACTGCCAGAATCCATAACTTGTCAGCGCTGATCTTGCTAACCATATATGCTTGGGCAACAACAGAACGTTGGTCTGTTTATTTCAGCCTCTTGGACTTTGCTCCCAGCGTCAATTCAACTCGAGAGAACTGGACACCTGAATTCATCCATAACATCTCCCTGTCTGTGACCCTGGCAGGGATTAGAGGTAGCACAATCAAGGGGTGGGGAGATTTCATAATAACAGCTAAGAGCGGCAGGGGGGAATCAAGGAGACAGAAAAGAAGAAAATGCCTTGAATGTTTACTTTGGACATTCGGACTTTTCCCAAAACAACTCCATTCAAAAGTGAGAGCGATGTGTTTTTAATTTAGCTTTTAATATGATTTTTATTTTGTTTTAAACAATTGAATAAAGCATGACCGAAATTTAGGAAACTGGAAACTCTTCACTGTGTTTATTTCCAGTAATCATATCTACATCAGTGTTAAGTGCTGCACCTTATTTGATTTTCTTTCTTTGTGTTTTTGCTAGATCTGTAAAATTTTCTGGAGGTGCTGGAATGAGCTCACCAAGGATGCTCCTTAGAGCTCAGTTCTGCCACAATGAGGATCATTTACTAAAAGCCTGAGTCGCGTTCTCCGACTCGTTACCCCCATTATTTTGGCCGCACAGCGATCGATTGTGGGCGCATCGGCGCCGTCAAACACGCGACGGAAATCGAGGGCGTTCCCGACGAAACTCGACGGATTCCTGAAAACGCAGGCCGCCATTTTTTAAAAATTTGTCGCGAAACTTTCACTCACCTTCATCCAGGATAGGCCGGTGTATTTCGATGCATTCCCAGCGGACTCAAGCGTCAGCACGCCACCTGGTGGACGGCGAAGGCACTACCAACATAAATCCCGGCCGTACCAAATCCCGCAGAGAACGGGCCGCTGGATCTCGAACTGAACCGGATAAGTAAAATCTGTTCCCAAGGGTTCCAATGGTCCAGGTAGTAGACTATTCTTTGTGTGTTGCTTGAGAGCCAGTCTTAACTCTCACAAATTAACCTATAGACCCTACCGATGATATATCCTGGGTGTCGAGTCATGAAATAACTATTGTAGACCTGGTACGATGTAGGATGGCCTCTGGATTGGTTGCTTAGGTCGGACTTGGGACAGGCTGGCTGGGTTTTGGCCTATGTTCAAAAAAATAAGTCAATAAAATTTAATTAAATCATTACCCATAGGGGATGTTTGCATGTAGTTCTGGGTAGAGTTTATAACTGGGAACCAAAAAATTCATGATTTACATCCAAATTCTGAAATGGCGATGTTTTTTAATGACAGTCTTTGGATTATTGTTAATGAAAAGGCGGTACCAGATCCAAATCTACTCCCGCATGATCCTCACCATACAGCAGTTATACGTCACTTTATTCCTTCTGAACATAACTCCCTTGTTTCCAATCTCTGAGAAGGAAAGAACATAAAGATAAAATATAGAAAAAGAGAGGTAAGAAAGACAAGAGTGAGGTAGACTTGACATATATAGTATATATATCTATATATCTATATATAAAATATACAGAAAGATATTCGCAGCACTCCAAAGAATTTCAGGTATGGTGCACATTCAGTAGCCGGACGAGAGGTCCCAAAATACTTAGTTTTCAGAAAAAACGGGCAAGCACTCCAAAGTCTTGAAAAGGCTCCAGCCCATCGGAGCCCGACAACGATAGTCTTGGCACATGTTTGGAATAAACTACACTTTTTTTTCACAAGCCTTTGGAGGCGCCGTTTTTTCCGATAACTGTATGATAATATAATGACTATAAAACACTAGAAAGAAGGAAAATATAAAGAAAAAGAGATTAAGGAGGCAGTAGTCGGAGAAAGAAAAAGAGTATAGACAAAATAAAGAGAGAATTAAAGAAATAACTAAAGTAACATAGAAGTGACGGAGATTATACCATATACAAGCGGTCCCCGTCTTAAGAACACCTGACTTACAGACGACCCTAATTACAAACGGGAGGAGGAGATAAGCTGTGACATCATCTATTGTCAGTAGTGATGTAATGATGGGTCAGTGTTATCTATATAGAGGTCATTGTACAGGGAGGAGGGAGGAGATAAGCTGTGACATCATCTATTGTCAGTAGTGATGTAATGATGGGTCAGGGTTATCTATATAGAGGTCATTGTACAGGAAGGGAGGAGATAAGCTGTGACATCATCTATTGTCAGTAGTGATGTAATGACGGGTCAGTGTTATCTATATAGAGGACATTGTACAGGGAGGAGGAGGAGATAAGCTGTGACATCATCTATTGTCAGTAGTGATATAATGATGGGTCAGTGTTATGTATATAGAGGATATTGTACAGGGAGGAGGAGATAAGCTGTGACATCATCTATTGTCAGTAGTGATGTAATGATGGGTAAGTGTTATCTATATAGAGGTCATTGTACAGGGAGGAGGAGGAGATAAGCTGTGACATCATCTATTGTCAGTAGTGATGTAATGATGGGTCAGTGTTATCTATATAGAGGTCATTGTACAGGGAGGAGGGAGGAGATAAGCTGTGACATCATCTATTGTCAGTAGTGATGTAATGATGGGTCAGGGTTATCTATATAGAGGTCATTGTACAGGAGGGGAGGAGATAAGCTGTGACATCATCTATTGTCAGTAGTGATGTAATGATGGGTCAGTGTTATCTATATA
>WNYA01000260.1:17636-109713 GCA_019512145.1 Engystomops pustulosus | reverse complement strand
CTATATGTTATGTCTAATTGTATTTTCTGTTTATAATACAGAGACAGAAAATGGAAGTTCCGATATTGTAAATCCCAATAATCCTCCGGATCCATCGGGGTGCAGCTCCTCTATCAATGGACCCTAGTTATATAATTATGAAAAGGAACCAATCAGCAGGTGTGACCATACACACTGGAGCCAGAGTTATGTATTGTCCATGGAGAGATGTGTAATCAGACCTTTGTGTGTGTTGTTAGTAGCAGCAGGATTGTGATTTATATTACTGGAGCCAGAGTTATGTATTGTCCATGGAGAGATGTGTAATCAGACCTTTGTGTGTGTTGTTAGTAGCAGCAGGATTGTGATTTACATTCTCATATTGCCCTGTGGGCGTGTCCTCACACTGCTGTGCTCTGTGCACTAAATACATACACTGCCTGTAGTCTTATTCAAATTCTTATTCAATTCTTATTCAATAAAAGTGTCCTGTAGTGTTGTGTGTTGTTACTTTGCAGTATTATTTATGCGCAGTTCACACTATGTCATGGGGTGTTACAAAGTTTCCCTGGAGCTCAGTGCGTTCACTATAGATAAAGGGAATCTAAAGTTTCCCTGGAGCTCAGTGCGTTCACTATAGATAAAGGGAATCTGTGGACCTGTACTCACACTGCTGTGCTATTAACTTTTTGCAAAGAATGCTCCACAGCCTCTTCCCATTGCTCTAAGTAAAAGCTGAAGCAGAGTTGTAGATGAATACTACAGCAGTCACTCAGTAAAAGCTGAAGCAGAGTTGTAGATGAATACTACAGCAGTCACTCAGAGTAGAGGGGAAGAATTCTAGTGCAGTTTAGAGAGTTAAGAGCACAGCAGGGTGAGGATACAACCACTGTGGTACAATCCTGGAATGTGTACATGCAATAGTACAATCAGTCACCAATAGAAGTGATAGGAGGACACACTGCCCCCTGCTGGTGTGATGATGTGGGGAGCCATGGCATAGGACAGTCAGTCACCCCTAGTAGTGATAGGAGGACACACTGCCCCCTTCTGCTGTGATGATGTGGTGGCCGTGGTATAGGACAGTAACCCCTAGAAGCAATAGGAGGACACACTGCCTCCGGCTGGAGTAATGATATGGGGCGCCATGGTATAGGATAGTCAGTCACCCCTACCAATGATAGGAGGACACACTGCCCCCTGCTGGTGTAATGATATGGGGCGCCATGGTATAGGATAGTCAGTCACCCCTACCAATGATAGGAGGACACACTGCGTGTGATGATGTGGGGGGCTGGAGGCATTACTGGTGTGATGATGTGGGGAGCCATGGCATAGGACAGTAACCCCTAGTACTGATAGGAGGACACACTGCCCCCTGCTGGTGTGATGATGTGCGGAGCAATGGCATAGGATAGTCACCCCTAGTACTGATAGGAGGACACACTGCCCCCTGCTGGTGTGATGTTGTGGGGGGACATAAAATAGGACAGTCAGTCACCCCTAGAAGTGATGGGAGGACACACTGCCCCCTGCTGGTGTGATGATGTGGGGGGACATGGTATAGGACAGTCACCCCTAGCAGTGATAGTAGGACACGCTAGATACTTATATACACTGCTCAAAAAAATAACGGGAACACTTATACAACACAATATAAATCCAAGTAAATCAAACTTCTGTGAAATCAAGCTGTCCACTTAGGAAGCCAGACTGATTGACAATAAATTGCATGTGCTGTTGTGCAAATGGAATAGACAACAGGTGGAAATTATTGGCAATTAGCAAGACACACTCAATAAAGGAGTGGTTCTGCAGGTGGGGACCACAGACCACTTCTCTGTACCAATGCTGATGTGTTTCACACTCATGGTAGCATGAGACAGATTGGGGAGCCATGGCATAGGACAGTCAGTCACCCCTAGTAGTGATAGGACACACTGCCCCCTGCTGGTGTGATGATGAGGGTGGTCATGGTATAGGACAGTCACCCCTAGTAGTGATAGGAGGACACACTGCCCCCTGCTGGTGTGATGATGTGGGGAGCCATGGCATAGGACAGTCAGTCACCCCTAGTAGTGATAGGAGGACACACTGCCCCCTTCTGCTGTGATGATGTGGTGGCCGTGGTATAGGACAGTAACCCCTAGAAGCGATAGGAGGACACACTGCCTCCGGCTGGAGTAATGATATGGGGCGCCATGGTATAGGATAGTCAGTCACCCCTACCAATGATAGGAGGACACACTGCGTGTGATGATGTGGGGGGCTGGAGGCATTACTGGTGTGATGATGTGGGGAGCCATGGCATAGGACAGTAACCCCTAGTACTGATAGGAGGACACACTGCCCCCTGCTGGTGTGATGATGTGCGGAGCAATGGCATAGGATAGTCACCCCTAGTACTGATAGGAGGACACACTGCCCCCTGCTGGTGTGATGTTGTGGGGGGACATAAAATAGGACAGTCAGTCACCCCTAGAAGTGATGGGAGGACACACTGCCCCCTGCTGGTGTGATGATGTGGGGGGACATGGTATAGGACAGTCACCCCTAGCAGTGATAGTATTGATTGTCAGTAGTGGATTAATGCTGGTCAGTGTTATTCTATATAGAGGTCATTGTCAGGGAGGGGGAGGAGATAACCATGTGATTATCATTGTCAGTAGTGATGTAAGATGGGTCAGTGTTATTAATAGAGGTCATTGTACAGGGAGGCAGGAGAAAGCTGTGACAGTCATCTATTGTCAGTCAGTGATGTAATGATGGGTCAGGTATTATCTATATAGGGACATTGTACAGAGGGGTGGAGATAAGCTGTTGACATCATCATTATGTAGTGAGTCGATAGAGGTTCAGTGTTATCTATATAGAGGTCATTGTACAGGAGGGGAGGGAGTAGCTGGGGACATCATCTATTGTAGTAGATTTGTAATGTAATGTGGGTCAGTGTATCATTATAGGAGGTCATTGAAGGGAGGGGACGGGATAAGCGTGTGACATCATCAATTGTCAGTATGGTGTACTGATGGGTCCGTGTATCTATATATGAGTGTCATTGTCAGGGGGGGAGGAGATAAGCTTGACCAATCATCATTGTCAGTAGTGATGTAATGATGCGCGTCAGTTTTATCTATATTAGAGAGTAATTACAGGGAGGGGAGGAGGCATAAGCGTGATGACTATCATCGTATTGGCAGTAGTGATGTAATGATGGGTTCAGTGTTACTAATAGAGGTCATTGTACAGGGAAGGAGAGGGAGATAAGCTGTGATACATCATCTATTGTTCAGTAGTGATGTAATGAGGGTCAGTGTTATCTATATAGAGGCATTGTACAGGGGAAGGGAGGAGATAGCTGTGACATAATCTATCGTCAGTAGGAGGAATGATGTGTCAGTTTACTCTATATAGCAGGCATTGTACAGGGAGGGGGAGGAATAAGCTGACATCATTATTGTCAGTGTGATTAAGTATGGGTCAGGTGTTATTATATACGAGGATCATGTATGTACGAGGGACGGGAGGAGATAAGCACTGGTGACGATGCATCTATTGTCAGTAGTGATGTTAATGAGGGGTCAGTGTATTGTATAACATTGTCATTTGTACACGGAGAAGGCGAGCGAGTGTGAGGATATCATCCTTTAAAGAAGCTATACAAATAAGTGAAGTTATAATAAGAGACCTGTTTGGTCATGGGGGAAGATTTCCGTGATGTTAGGGATTGATAGGGTTAACCTGCAGGAGGCATCAGCCCATCATGCGATCTTGCAGAATATATGAGAAAATGTCTCAAGGTGATGTGAGTACAACAAATACAGGAAGTAAAGGACGACACTTTTAATAAATAAAGATTCAAAAATACAGCTCTCCTTCAAAAAACAAGCCTCATTATCTAATGAGCTATATGTTATGTCTAATTGTATTTTCTGTTTATAATACAGGAGGACAGAAAATGGGAAGTTCGATATTGTAAACCCAACTAATCTCACGGATCCCATCGGGGTGCAGTCGCTCTATCAAGGACCCTAGTTATAAATTATGAAAAAGGAACAATCACGCGGCAGGTGTGACACTACACACTGGAGCCAGAGTTATTATTGTCTCTGGAGAGATGTGTAATCAGACCTTGGTGTGTTGTTAGTAGCAACAGGATTGTGATTTATTCTCCCATATTGCACGTGGCGAGTCCTACACTGCTGTGCTCATGTGCACTCAAATTACATACACGCCCTGTAGTCTATTCAAAGTCTTATTCAATAAAAGTGTCCTGTAGTGTTGTGGTGTTGTTACTTCTGTGCAGTTATTTATGCGCAGTTACACACAGTCATGGGGTGTACAAGTTTCCCTGAGCTCAGTGCGTCATATAGAAATGGAATCTGGGACCTGTACTCACACTGCTGGGCTATTAACTTTTTGCAAAGAATGCTCCGCATTCCCATGCCTCTAAGTAAAGCTGAAGCAGAGTTGTAATGAATGCTACAGCAGTCACTATAGCGTAGAGGGGAGAATTAGGACACGCTAGATACTTATATACACTGCTCAAAAAAATAACGGGAACACTTATACAACACAATATAAATCCAAGTAAATCAAACTTCTGTGAAATCAAGCTGTCCACTTAGGAAGCCAGACTGATTGACAATAAATTGCATGTGCTGTTGTGCAAATGGAATAGACAACAGGTGGAAATTATTGGCAATTAGCAAGACACACTCAATAAAGGAGTGGTTCTGCAGGTGGGGACCACAGACCACTTCTCAGTACCAATGCTGATGTGTTTCACACTCATGGTAGCATGAGACAGACTCTACAACCCACACAAGTGGCTTAGGTAGTGCAGGTAGAGACCATCCTCAACCTCATTAGGAGCATGCCGAGACATTGTAGGGAGGTCATACAGGTATGTGGAGGCCACACACACAACTAAGCCTCATTAGGAGCATGCTGAGGCATTGTAGGGAGGTCATACAGGCACGTGGAGGCCAAACACAATACTGAGCCTCATCAGGAGCATGCCAAGGTGTTGTAGTGAGGTCATACAGGCACGTGGAGGCCACACACAATACTGAGCCTCATCAGGAGAATGCCGAGGCATTGTAGTGAGGTCATACAGGCACGTGGAGGCCAAACACAATACTGAGCCTCATCAGGAGCATGCCGAGGTGTTGTAGGAAGGTCATATAGGCATGTGTAGGCCACACACAATACTGAGCCTCATCAGGAGCATGCCGAGGCGTTGTAGGGAGGTCATACAGGCACGTGTAGGCCACACACAATACTGAGCCTCATTTTGTCTTGTTTTACGGACATTACATCAAAGCTGCATACCTGTAGTGTGTTTTTCCACTTTAATTTTGTGTGTGACTCCAAATCCAGGCCTCCATTGGTTAACACATTTGATTTCCATTGATTATTTTTTTGTGATTTTGTTATCAGCACATTCAACCTTGTACAGAACAAAGTATTCAATGAGAATATTTCATTTACCCCGATCTTGGATGTGTTATTTGAGTGTTCCCTGTTATTTTTTTGAGCAGTGTATCTATTGTATGTATGTACTTCAACCTTCCATCCAAATTTCCATTCAGCCAGATAAGTGTCACCCACCTAAACTGATTAGTAAACATGGAACCCATCAGCAGGCAGCACTGATGACATCACACAGTGCCCGAAAGATGAGAGCGCCTAAGCTTCAACATCATATTATAGAGGCAACAAAGTCCCAAGTCCTCCACTCCCTGTCCCGACAAAAATGTCTTCCCCCTGTTCTATATAAACTACTGTACCCTGTATCAGCCAGTAAGGCGCAGCATCGCAACTCCACTGCAGCACTGGCCTCCAAACTTGACTGTGCTAACACAGCTCTTCATCTATTTCTAGCCTTGACACTGTGTAAGTCCTGTCTAAAACTGTGTAAATAATTTCTGACTAATTCCTAGTCAGATGAGATCGAAAGTGTCTCCTGTCAGCATTAGAAATATGTGATGCCCCGCCCCTGCGGAACTATAGTTAAATAATCTCTCTTAGAACGTTCATTCTGAGAGATGTGACCTTGCTCTTTCATGGCACTTTGCTCCAAGACCTTATCAAATAGTAAAAGCTGATGGTCAACACTGTACTACACCTAATTGTGGCCTTATTACTATGCAAATTCCAGTTTCCTGAGAACCAGGACTAACACTTGGTCAGCTGGGAACAAGAGTTTCATTTCTCTCCTGTCAATAGCACAGCTATAATTAGCAAGTGAGAGTACAAGTGAGATCATCAATTGGAACAGTCTACATATATGAAGCCCTGCCCATGCGGAACCACAGTTCATCAATTTCCTTCATTGTGAGAGTCTTGTAATCTGGCCCAGATGGAACTTTGTACCATGACCACGTAAAAACATTGGGGTGTCCATTGATATAACTCTTTGAACATGTTAGTTGAAATAATTTATATGGAAATGGCAGACACTTTGGACACAGTGTGGCACATTTACTTACCCGTTCCCGCGCAATCACTGCTGTGCGTTGTCCAACGAGAATTAACTTTGTTGCGATTCACAAAGATTGTGCGCCCGATATCCTGCATGTGTCGCTTCCCTCTTTAGGTCCGCCGGAGTTCTCCTTCTTCTTCCTGGTGCATGTAAGTGCATTGGTTGCGACACAATTTTAATTTTAAATTCCGCACTCAGTCCGAATCAGTCGGATTGTCCTACGGCCCGCCCCCAGACTTCTGTCCAATGAAAGCCAGCGCAATTACGCCACAATCAGATCGTGTGCGACACAATCCCCAGTTAAATACCTGTCACAGCGGCGCAAATCCCGAAAATTTCTAAAATCTGACAAATTTATTTGTTTCTAAAAAATTTGAAAATGCAGTTGTGCCTACAATTTAGGATATTACTCACATGCTGTACATGGATGAGTAATGATTTTATTTGTAACTATATTTTACTGTTAATCTCTCTTTTTCTGTATGACAGTGTATTGAGCAGAACCAGTTTTGCTGATGTATGGTATTACTGGAACGATTATTTTTACTAATGTAAAAATATGGTATGCACAACTATTTTTTTTTATTAGGATAAAAAATAAATTCAGAAGCTCTAAAGATTAAGGTTTAATTATAGGGAGAGCTCCAGGGGCTCGAATCCCAGGGCCCCCACCACTTTACTCAGCAATGTTCTACAGTCAGCTCGCTCACAGCTGTCTCTGTGCCTAGAAATATGTGAAGCCCCGCCCTTGAGGAACTATAGTTAAATAATCTTAGAACTCTCAATTTGAGAGTGCAATTGTGCAAATTCTCCCTCTTAAAAGATTGAATGTATAGTGAGCTAGTGCAGTTTAGAGAGTTAAGAGCAGAGCAGGGTGAGGATACAACTACTGGAATGTGTACATGCAATAGTACAACCAGTCACCAATAGAAGTGATAGGAGGACACACTGCCCCCTGCTGGTGTGATGATGTGGGGTCTGTGGTATAGGACAGTCACCCCTAGTAGTGATAGGAGGACACACTGCCCCCTGCTGGTGTAATGATATGGGGCGCCATGGTATAGGATAGTCAGTCACCCCTACCAATGATAGGAGGACACACTGCGTGTGATGATGTGGGGGGCTGGAGGCATTACTGGTGTGATGTGGGAGCCATGGCATAGGACAGTCACCCCTAGTACTGATAGGAGGACACAGTACCCCCTGCTGGTTTGATGATGTGGGGAGCCATGGCATAGGACAGTCACCCCTAGTACTGATAGGAAGACACACTGCCCCCTGCTGGTGTGATGATGTGCGGAGTAATGGCATAGGACAGTCACCCCTAGTACTGATAGGAGGACACACTGCCCCCTGCTGGTGTAATGTTGTGGGGGGACATGGTATAGGACAGTCAGTTACCCCTAGAAGTGATAGGAGGACACACCGCCCCCTGCTGGTGTGATGATGTGGGGGGACATGGTAACGGACAGTCAGTCACCCCTAGCAGTGATAGGAGGACACGCTAGATACTTATATACACTGCTCAAAAAAATAACGAGAACACTTATACAACACAATATAAATCCAAGTAAATCAAACTTCTGTGAAATCAAACTGTCCACTTAGGAAGCCGCACTGAATGACAATAAATTGCACATGCTGTTGTGCAAATGGAATAGACAACAGGTGGAAATTATTGGCAATTAGCAAGACCACTCAAAAAAGGAGAGATTCTGCAGGTGGGGACCACAGACCACTTCTCAGTACCAATGCTTTTCTTCTAGCTGATTATTTTCACACTCGTGGTCGCATGAGACAGACTCTACAACCACACCATTGGCGCAGGTATGCAGGTAGAACCATCCGCAACCATCATCAGGGCATGCCTAGGCATTTGTATGGGTTCATACCGGCATGTGAGGGCCCCACACATCTGAGTCCATTAGGATCATCCCGAGCATTTGTAAGGGAGGTCATAACAGGGCATGGTTGGAGGCCATACACAAACTGGAGCCCATAGGAGCATCCAGAGGCATGTAGAAGGTATACAGGCACGTGTAGGCCACACACAATACTGAGCCTCATCAGGAGCAACTGTCTTGAGGCATTGTAGTGGAGGTCATTACATGGACGTGAGTGCCAACACCAACTACGAGCACTCATAGGAGCATGCCGAGGCAGTTTGTATGGAGGTCATAAAAGGCACCGTGGGCCAAACACATACTGAGCTCATCAGGGCACTGCCGAGGTGTTGTTAGTGAGAGGTCATACAGGCACAGAGGGGCCACACCACATACTGAGCTCATCAGGAGAATGCGAGGCTTGTAGTGAGGTCCAGACAGGCACTGGAGGCAACTAACAATAGAGCCTCATCAGAAGCATGACGAGGCATTGTAGGAAGTCATACGCACGTGGCCATCAACACATACTGGAGCCTCATCAGAGAAGCATCCGGTGTTTGTGTAGGAGTCTTACAGGTATGTTGGAGGCCACACACACTACTGAGCCTCATCCGGAGCTGACTGTGTAATCAAGGATGTGAGAAACAATAGCCTCCGGGGCATGCCAAGTGGGTAAAGGTCATTACAGGCACGTGTAGGCCACACCAATACTGAGGCCTCATCAGGAGACATGCGAGCATGTGTAGAAGGTCTACGGCACGTGGAGGCTCACACAAATCCTGAGTCCATCAGGAGCATGGAGAGCGGTTGTAGGAAGGTCATACAGGCCGTGAGGCACACACATACTGAGTCCTCATTTTGTCTTGTTTTAGTAGACATTACATCAAAGCTGTATACCTGTTAGTGTTTTTTCCACTTTAATTTTGTGTTGACTCCAAATCAGTCCTCCATTGGTATAATAATTTGATTTCCATGATTATTTTTTTTTGTGATTTTGTTCAGACACTTCAACACCTTGTACAGAACAAAGTATTCAATGAGAATATTTCATTCACCCTGATCTTTGGATCGTGTTTATTTTGAGTGTTCCTGTTATTTTTTTGAGCAGTGTATCTATTGTATGTATGTACTTCAACCTTCCCTTCCAAATTTTCCATTCAGCCCAGATAAAGTGTCACCCACTAAACTGATTAGTAAACATGGAACCCATCAGCAGGCAGCACTGATGACATCACACAGTGCCCAAATGATACCCGCTAAGCTCAACATCATATTATAGAGTCAACAAAGTCCCAAGTCCACCCACTCCCCTGTCCCGACAAAATGTCTTCCCCTGTTCCATATAAACTACTACCCATGTATCAGCCAGTAAGGAGCGCATCGGCAACTCCACTGCAGCACTGGCCTCCAACTTGCTGTGCTAACACAGCTCCTCATCTATTAATCCTGTCGTAGAAACTGTGTAATAATTCTTTTCTGACTAATTACTAGTCAGATGAGATCAAAAGTGTCTCCTTCAATAGAAAGTGCGGAATGCCGCCCGACCCCCTGCGGAACTTAGTTATTAATGTCTCCTTAGAACGTTATTCGGAGGAGTGTGCCCTTGCTCTTTCAGGCCAATTTTTGCTACCAAAGACCTTATCA
This sequence comes from Engystomops pustulosus, assembly GCA_019512145.1. Taxonomy (NCBI): domain Eukaryota; kingdom Metazoa; phylum Chordata; class Amphibia; order Anura; family Leptodactylidae; genus Engystomops; species Engystomops pustulosus. The sequence goes on along the minus strand of WNYA01000260.1, from coordinate 99,720 downwards.
AATAGTAAAAAGCTGATGGTCAACACTGTACTAACCTAATTGTGGCCTTATACTATGCAAATTCATAGTTACCTAGAACCAGGACTAACACTTGGGCAGCTGGAACAAGAGTTTCATTTCTTCTTCCTAGCAAGCTATATTAGCAAGAGTACAGGACATCATTGAAACGTCATATTATGCAAGCCTGCCAGCAGGGACCACAGTTACATTCCTCATTGGAGATTTACATCTTGGCCCAGAACAGTGTTATACCTGACCACCCGAAACCATGGCGGTACCACTGGTTGTCCAATATAAATCTTAACCTGTATTTAAATGAAGTCTTTATCTGGAGATGGAACCTTTGGTACCAGCTGGGCACATACTCCCTCCCCGCATCCTGCTGGGTGCCAAGACATTAACTTGTGAGATCAAAGATTGTGCCCCTATCTGATGGTCCCCTCTAGGTGCATTACCCTCTCGGCAATGCATGAGTTGGACACTAATTTAATATCGCACATCGAAGCATAGGACTTGTCCTACGGCGAGTACCTCGATCAATAAAGCCCGCCTTTACGCCAGCACAGTCGTGATGCACGGGTTTACACTAATATCTTAAAACTGATAAAGGTCTGGCCACATCCTTGAATGTAATGAAATTTATTTTTTCTAAAAAATTTGAAAATGCAGTTTTGTGCCTACAATGTTAGGATATTACTTCACATGATGTACATTGATTAGTAAATGCATTTTATTTGGTAACTATATTTTAATTGTTAATTTCTCTTTTCTTTCTGTATGACAGTGTATTGAAGTGGCCAGATCTGAATTGAGTTTTAGGACATTATGTTTACGGAACGTTATGTTCCACTACACTGTAAGAAAAATGGTAGTGCACAGTACATTTGTTTTATTAGGATAAAAATAAATTCAGATCTCTAAAGATTAAGGATTTTTAATTAAGGGAGAGCCCAGGGGCTCAATCCCAGGGCCCCCACCACTTTTCCTAGGCCCGCCAGCAATGTTCTACAGTCAGCTCAACTCACAGCTGTCTGCTGCAGATTGCGCTAGAAATAGTGAGCACCGCCCTTAGCGGAAAACTATAGTTAAAATAATCTTAGAAACTCTCAATCGTGGTGCAATTGTGGCACCTATTCTCCCTCTTAAAAGTATTTGAAGGTTATAGTGAGATTTGTGACAAACCTCCCTTGCCATCAGAAAGGCATTGTGAAGATGAAGCATGGCTGGGTCTTCAGCGTGAACATGATCCCTACACCAGGCAATGAAAAGAGAGACTTCGAGAGAAGCATTCAGAGGTACTGAGAGTGCCCAGTCTACAGATCCAACCAAATAAAAAAGTTGAAAGTCTGTGTTGCCAAGCGACCAGCTCCGTGAGAGACACATCTGTCTAGTAGAGATGCATGGAGAAATGGGTCCGACAAACAGACAGAGCAGTGTGTACCACCGTTGAAGACTTAACAGAAAACCATTTGACTTCAGTCTTGGGCCACCAAGGAAATATAACAACTATGCGATTAACTTTGTTCTAGTTTTGTATTTTTTGCTAGTATCTTGACAAACCCCTCCGGGCTCGCCGCCTTATAATGGCACGCCCCGAAGTGATGACCGTCGAGGCTAGAGAAAGCGCTACTCGCGCGAAACGCCCGTCGCCTTTTCCGCTTGTGGCGTTCCTGTATTACTGCCGATCTGTGAATAAAATTTGAAGACTGCATTGTGAGTGCTCTATTTTTCCTCTTCATCTGTACTGGCTGCCCTTCCACTTTGACACCACTATATTCTTCACATCTTCTCTTCAGTAATATTGCCAGTCGTCTTTACTCCAACCGGTCCCCCATCACTCCCATAGACTTTTAAATTGCATGTTGGTAGTGCACACTCGCTGCTACGTCCACTTTCCTTGTTATTTTGTACTTCCTCTTTCTCTTACTGGTCTAGGCACCCCGAAAACGCACCCTTCAGCGTGGTGAACAGAAATGGACCCAGGGATTGAGATCAACACAGACACGGGCCTGCAGAAACTATTGTAACACGGCAAGAGGACGCTGCTGCGTTTTTTTTTTTATCTTTGCAACAAAAGGATATGTCTACAGATGATCAGCACAAAATGTTGGAACATAAAGTTTTCTCCCTGGCGGATAAAGAATTAGCTGTTCTGGACTAACCATTCTTTACATCTATAAAGATCACGGACGTGTCCCCAAGGTTTGCGGGTGTACACAGAACCCGCTCAGTATAAAAGGAGGAACCCGTTATTTATTGAGGCTTGGCAAAGTTACAATCTGCACATTCGATCGAAATTATGCAATTTGTGCTAGATATGAAAAGAACAGAATATGAAACTTATCACCACTGAGCTTTGGTATGCCAAACCAGGCTAAGGTCACGCTTATCAAAAGCCACTTTTCAAACATTTCTCGAAAAAATTGGAGAAAACAACGCCTGTTGTCACAGATCGAGGGGTGAAAACAAAATACAGAAGAGGGATAAGGTTTCCTCCGAGACAAGCAGACTTCGATAATGTCGGGTTTTTGATTGGCACATCAAGTCGCTACACCCACAGAAGAAGAGAGGTAATCGGAGAAGAAATACCAAGACAAAACTAACACATAACTATTTGGACTCTGAATCTTGAGTTCTAGCCCATCGGATGAGGCTGGTTCAATAACAGGACACTAAGTTGTTATATGCGCGGATACCCCTGAACCTCCTATCCTTTGGAGAATCACACGTCGGGGCAGGCCGCGGAGGTCGAGGGAGAAAATCGGTAGGAAACGGAAACATGTTGATTGTGTATAATCGAACTGTGTTCAAACCACCTTACACTAATATTCTTTCTCTTGATGATAATGTGGAGTGGATTTCCTTGTTATCGAAAGGGATGAATTTTCATACCCCATGTTTGGATTTTACTTTTACTAATTTTCAATAGATTTATTAAAGCATCACGTAAACTTAATTTATTAGATTTTTTCATGTAGGTTATGTAACCCCCACGAAAGGGATCGGAGACCAGGGCGAAATCCCCTAGCATCATTGGACCCTAGGTTCCAGTCCCGCCTGATGCCACCCCCGATATTGATATCTCAGATGTTTCATTTGTTGCATAACTTATAGATCAGAGGGGTACCCCTTGCATTATCAAGGGGAAGTTGAAAACACTAAAGACTGTGGTGTTAAATACAAGTACATTTTTATTGTGGCACAGCAAACATAGAAAAAGATATACAAGTTGACAAATGGGACACTGATATATGATTAAAATTTGTATGAAAAATGGCAAAACAGGTAATGGGGTGGTAAGCAGAAACAGAAACTGGACTACCTGGACAAAGTGGAAGGATATTGTATTACAATAAAACGATGGAGCTGGCCTTAGAGTATATCTCACTGAAGTGTTAATAGCACTATATTAATACATCACTGGGCATTATTGCCCACCAAGTGGACAAAATTGCCCTGAGGATTTTTTGACACTATCAGACTCGTGACCCCGCGGGTCACGTGACATCCCTCACACCATTTGTTTTTGTAATTCGTAGCAGGTTGTGGACCACCCAATTCTCCTACAACGCCTATTGGCTCTTTTTCCCCTCGTATAACAACCCCCTACACACCCACATTGAACGCCACCCCCCAGACGAAGGCTCAGCGCGAGCCGAAACGCGCGTCGGTGCCACGGTACAACCTGGACAGTGGAGACCTTTACAATCCCTTACCTGGTAGAGCTGTTTTTTGTCACTTGGCTTTTTATACTTACCCATTTTCCCTTTCCTCAGGGCATTTTTTTGTCCCACTTGGTGGGCCTATCCCTTTGAGGTATTATATATTGCTATTACACCTTCAGTGAATATACACTCTCAGGCCCAGCTTCCATTCGTTTATTGTATATACCATCTCCTTCCACTTTTGTCCAGGTAGTCCCGTTTCTGTTTCGCTACACCCCATTACGTTTTTGGCCATTTTTTTCATACAAATTTTAATCATATATCAGGGTCCATTTTGTTTGTCACTTGTATATATTTTTATATGTTGCATTGTGGCCAGTGCCACCAATAAAATGTACTTTTATTCCTACAACAGTCCTTTAGTGTTTTTTCCAACTTCCCCTATAATGCAAGGGTACCCCCTCTGATCTATTTAGTTTGTTTGGATTTAAACACTAGGTGCGGTCTACAACTGGTTAAGACCATTTATAATACCAACATGTTGTATCTCACAGTTACATCAAGCGATTCGAACAATCTCTGTTAAACTGTACGCGCATGTCCATGATGCAATTGGTCTATTGAATTGTTGCATAACTTGCAGTAGCAATGCCTATACTGAACCTACCGGTAATGATATGAACACTCACATCGATTGAAGATTTTAGAGGAGGGGTTCGCGTCTCACTCTTCTGGCCCGCTTGCCCACCCTTTGCCGGCCGGCCTATCCAATAGATATCTTTGTCAACGTGTGCACCGAAGATGTGACAATCTATCTCCGGGGCGAGAGACGAGGCACGTGAATTCTTCAAAACCGCAGGACAAAATTTAATAATTAAAAAGGCTACAATGGGGAACGTGGTGGTGATGTCACGGGCTACATCTGTCCTGAAGCTCAAACGACGAGCTTGAGATGAGTCACGTATAGACGCCTCGACATAATCCAACTACTAGTTACTATCACGCCTAGAAAAAGGATTCCTCCTCTAAAAGAACCAAGGCTGAACGCCTCTCTCCCAAAAAATCCTAACTACCCTCCGTGTGGTATTTTCCCGCTCCTCCTAAGATCCATAAAAACATTGTGGCGAGTCCACGCAGGCGCTCCTATTGTTGCCTGGATAGGGTCTGTCACAGAGCACATTTCCCAAATTTGCCTGGGATTACGACCCCTTATGACTGAACATCCGCGCCTATCTTAAAGATAAAAACGGAATCTTCTTATTAGCCATTGAAGACATGGTGCAGGACGGATTAAATCTCGTCCCTATCATGTGGGAAAGTCAATACCCGCATTCCGCAGGACTTAGGCGTTGAGCCTTCCGCCTGGTCCTTCGAAGTTGCGGGATAAGGACATCGAATATATGATTTTGGTGGTGACTCAATTAGAAATTCGTATTTCCCCTAAATGCGTTATGTTTGGGGTATCGGTGGTAATGCGCATGAGAGTGGCCACGCCATGGGCAACCCCAAGTTGCCTGTTTACTTTGGGCCAATATATTTCTGGGCGGTCTTGAATCCGCTTTGTCCACTCTCTGCGGCACCCTTCGCCAAGCATATACCACATAACCTTAGAATTGTGGACGATATTTTTAATGTCTGGGACGGTTCACACTGACGGATTTCTAAGATCGTTGTTGATACTACCACTCAACAGTGCCAAAGACCATGTAACATGAAGTTTATAAACGGCTATATTCGAGGTGACTCCCTTGACTTCCTTGACGTGAGGGTGAAAGTGGTTAATGGAACGCTGTTACCGAAGGTTTCAGAAAAACCACAGCGACAAATGCACTTCTACACCACAGTAGTTTTCATCACCCCGCATGTCAAAAAACAGTGTACCATTTAGTCAGTTTTTAGTCTAAAAGACTTAACAGTGTACATTTACGCTTTGAACAACAAGCACAGGAATTGGCATTGCGCTTTATACAACGGGTACCCAAAAGAGGCACCTTACCACATTTAACAAGCCAATGCAATCCTCGGTCGGAGTTTACTTTCCAGTGTAAGAAACGTGGGCAACCAGGGTGCACGAGATTTGCTTTCTCTTTCGACTTAGCCCCATGATGGTGCCATTCGTGAGGCTATTTATAAACACTGGAATGTGCTCCACCAGGAACCAAAATTGGCAGAATCACAGCTTGCAGGCCCTTGTGACCTTTAGACGTAGCCCCACAGTAGGTACTGAGCTAGTCCGGAAGTAGATACTCCGTTCCAGCCAACAAAGTTGGCTCAGTCAAGGTGCTCCTAGAGGCAATTAAAGTGTGGACACTGCAACTTTTGTACGCACATTTACAAGCAAAACCTTAAATATTGGGGGTGTGAAATTGATGTGAAAACACTTTATTACCTGTAGAACCACCTATGTGGTGTAGCGTACCGTCCATCATATGTGATAATGTATATTTTATATTGGAAAAACTACTATCCCGGAATATGTTACGAGATTTTAGGGAACACCTACATTCGGTGTCCACGGGTAACGGTTTGTCCCAGACTGATGAGCACATGAGGTGCACCATTCAATGAACCCAATCCACTCCGCTTCGGGGCATAGAAAAAGCAGAAATTAACCCATGAGCGGCGATCGCCAGAGAGACTCTTGCGCCGCGAGGCTAAGTGGATATTGATTGCAGAGCCATGGGCCCTCTCGGCCTGGAATGACGTATGATCTCAGGTCTTCTTATGACTTTGAAATAATACCGCTGGGTGTTTCGCAAAAAAACGTACTGAATTCCACCAGGAAAAGTGCTTTTCTTCTGTATTCTCTTATTGTTATGTTTTTAAACACACTGTATGTTATGGACGATTGTTCCAAGTTTGTAGTATTCACCGTGTTGTAATTGTTGCTATGTATCCTATGACAACCTCTCGGGCTCGCGCTATAATGGCTGCCGCCCGGAAGGATGACGTCAGTAGGTAGAGAACAGCGCTACTCAGTGCGAAACGGCCGTCACTTGCCGCTTGTCGGCGTCTGATTACCTGCATATCTGTGAATAAAAATTTGAAGGACTGCATTGTGAGTGCCGCGATTTTCTTCTTCCATCTGTGACTGCTGCCCTTCTACGTTGAGCACCACTATAGTCTTCACATCTCGCAGTATATTGCCAGTCGTCTTTACTCCAAACGTCCCATCACGCCCAAGACTTTAAAGTGCATGGGGTATGCCAGCACCGCTGCTACTTCGGTTTATTGATAACTTTTGTTTGTTTTTCACATATTTGCGAGATCATCTTATCTTAAAAACATCACAAAAAACATACAGAAATGTTGGTTCCTGCAAACCTAAAAGTAAAGTCATTAGTTCATGTGATTTCATGTCATCGGTTTTTCCCTTCATATTTGTTAAGTTTACTTCTAAGCATCAGTGATTCAAATGTAATTGCCAAACACAGGATGGCAACCGCCATCCCTTCCGAAGAAGACCACGGGAATGTTATTATTACGCCTTTTTCCTTGTCGTCTGACTATAAATATATATATATATATGAAGGTCTTGTCAGGTTCTCCACAAGAGTCCGTCAGGAGGGGATCAGAGCAGAGCTCTCACCATGGCATCCTCCTCACGCTCCTCTACATGTCCCTCTCATAGGGAAGCATCTTCTCAATATCAGAACTGGATGTAGATGTTTTTTATACGTTCTATTGGTCATTCTATTGATTTTTTATGTCTTCTCTACGGTGGCGTAGAGATGGGAGGTACGGAAAGTGAAGTATTTCCAATGTTTAGTTGTTTGTTTCCTAGTTGCTGTCTTCTTTGAGAAAATTTATTCTATTTTCGATGTTCAAAATTTTCTGGTCTTCTTTGAATTTTCCTTGATTTTTTTTTATTTGTGCCTTGGGTGTATACCACCAAATATCTGAGTCCTATGTAGGCAAAGTGTTACGTTCACAACTTCTCATACTCTTTCCTGTGTCATTCTCACCGGGATGCAATGGCGAGTGTGAGCCACTTGCCTCAGGCGGCACCACCTGCAACAAGATAGGGGGCAACATTCTAACAACAGAACCTGACATTAAAGAAAGTTAACATCACATGTTAGCAACGGTGTTAGACAAGGCATGGATATCGCACTAACCTGATTTATTATAGTGTTGGCGCAGTGGGGCAGCGTCCTATAGCCCGCACGCAGAGCAGAGAGTTTAAGTTCACCCCTAGCGGGGTGGTTTAGATACAGCAGTCAGCTCTTGTAGGTGGATACTTATATAATTCCACATAAGATACAAACATTTATCTCTTTGTAATGTAAATGTCTATATAATTGCACATTAGATACAGCAGCTCAGCTCTACGTACGGCAGACACCTCTATAAAATGGTATCAAGCTGTACAGTGATTAAAAAGACACGCCAGTCACGTCTAGCAATTCACCTGTGATTGTATGAGAACGGAGCAAAAGGAGAACACTGTAGTTCTACAGTGCATATTCTCATAGCCTTCATAGTTACATGACAATATACTGCAACTTTAGTTATGACATTTAAAGGTTAAAAATCTGTAATAAGCTCAGTGCATATAATAGGTTGAAGGATTTATGTAATTCTAATTGCTATAGATCAAAGAAGATCAAGGTTTTGTACAGCAGCTATGGTCTCTACTTCTTTATTGATTGTTTTTCTCTAACACGAGAAGCAAAATGTGTGCAATCTGGAAAAGGCTGAACTGTTTATGAGATCCTATCGTCTTTGAGTGTAAAAATCAAGAAACTATCGACTCAATCAGCAGGTAAGAAGATATAAAAGTATTGTAAATTTATGTAAATTTCTGTGCTTCCTACCTTAACCCCACCCCTGAGGGACCACATATCATATAATATCCCTCTATGTCCACTATACAAGTGGCCCTACTCAGGAGATATATACAGTGCTTGAAAAAACTTATTGAAGGTAGAAGACCCCCTTAAGTCAGTTTATAGGTTGTAATTGTTGTCATTCTTCTTCTAGTATACATACATAAGTATGGAAGACAGAGTTTGGGCGTTTAGTGCAAGAGAAATCTCCTATATCCGGGCGATGCTATTGGACGCTTATGTCAATGACTATGATGGATTGCTAAACTATAACTGCCCATAGGTGAAGCACTCTCAGGTCTTCATAGTGAGCAGACACTTACTACGCTGACCGAAGGTAAGTCAATGCACCTGACATCTGCATATACATAAGACCTCCAAACTACAGGCCAACCTACAAGCCCAGATCACTCTCCTGCTTTTCTGGCCGCAGGACCTGCACTGATCATGTGACCATGTTTCTGCAGGGTCCTTTACCATAAAGTATGACTCCTACCTCTCTTATGTCATATTGACCGCCTGGTATCAGCATACAGTATAATTCTCAAAATGTTGCATGGCTCTTAAAGAAGAACAACCATTTTTTGTTGTGAACCTAAGGGAAATTTTAACTGTTGTGGAACAAATGATAACATAACATCGCCGGATGCCATAGGGACGCCGAGCTAGTCACGGTTGATTGAATCGAATATTTTAAGTCCCAGATGGATATGTCCTGGTGGGAGCAGTCACAGCGAACATAAGAATTACTTGAGTAAGTGGAGGCATGATTTAGGCGTGACATCATCTATTGTCAGTAGTGATGTAATGATGGTCAGTGTTATCTATCTAGAGGGTCATTGTACAGGGAGGGGGAGGAGATAAGCTGTGACATCATCTATTGTCAGTAGTGATGTAATGATGGGGGTCAGTGTTATCTATATAGAGGTCATTTACAGGGAGGAGGAGATAAGCTGGTGACATCATCTATTGTCAGTAGTGATGTAATGATGGGTCAGTGTTATCTATATAGAGGTCATTGTACAGGGAGGGGAGGAGATAAGCTGTGACATCATCAATTTCGTCAGTGATGTAATGATGGGTCAGTGTTATCTATATAGAGGTCATTGTACAGGGAGGGGAGGAGATAAGCTGTGACATCATCTATTGTTCAGTAGTGATGTAATGATGGGTCAGTGTTATCTATATAGAGGTCTTGTACAGGGAGGGGGAGGGATAAGCTGTGACATCATCTATTGTCAGTGATGATGTAATGATGGGTCAGTGTTATCTATATAGAGGTTCATTGTACAGGGAAGGGAGGAGATAAGCTGTGACATCATCTATTGTGGTAGTGATGTAATGATGGGTCAGTGTTATCTATATAGAGGTCATTGTACAGGGAGGGGAGGAGATAGTCTGTGACAATCATCTATTGTCAGTAGTGATGTAATGATGGGTCAGTGTTTATCTAATAGAGGTCATTGTACAGGGAGGGGAGGGATAAGCTGTGACATCAATATATGTCAGTAGTGATGTAATGATGGGTCAGTGTTATCTATATATGGGTCATGTACAGGGAGGGGAGGAGATAAGCTGTGACTCATCTATTGTCAGTAGTGATGTAATGATGGTCAGTTGTTATTTATAACATTGTCATTGTACCGGAGAGGAGAGGAGTGTGAGGATACATCCTTTAAAGAAGCTACCTACAAACTAATTGAAGTTATAATAAGAGACCTTTTGGTCATGGGAAGATCCTTGATGTTAGGGATTGATAGGGTTAACCTGCAGGAGGCATCAGCCCAATCATGCTGATCTGCAGAATATCATGAGAAAAATTGCCCAAGGTGTAATGTGGTACAAACAAATACAGAATATAATGGACGAAACTTTTAATAAATAATATTCATAAAATACACCTCTTCCTCAAAAAACAAGCCCTCATATCTATAATGACTATATGTTATGTCTAATTGTATTTTCTGTTTATAATACAGAGACAGAAATGGAAGTTCGATATTGTAAATCCCAATAATCCCGGATCCATCGGGTGCAGCTCCTCATCAATGGACCCTAGTTATATAATTATGAAAAGGAACCAATCAGCAGGTGTGACCATACACACTGGAGCCAGAGTTATGTATTGTCTCTGGAGAGATGTGTAATCAGACCTTGTGTGTGTTGTTTAGTAGCAGCAGGATTGTGATTATATTCCATTTGCACTGTGGGGAGTCCTCACACTGCTGTGCTTGTGCACTAAATACATCACTGCCTGTAGTCTTATTCAAATTCTTATTCAATAAAAGTGTCCTGTAGTGTTGTGTGTTGTTACTTTGGCAGATTATTTATGCGCAGTTCACACTATGTCATGGGGTGTTACAAAGTTCCCTGGAGCTCAGTGCGTTCACTATAGATAATGGAATCTGTGGACCTGTACTCACACTGCTGTGCTATTAACTTTTTGCAAAGAATGCTCCAGCACTCTTCCATTGCTCTAAGTAAAGCTGAAGCAGAGTTGTAGATGAATACTAGCAGTCACTCACAGAGTAGAGGGGAAGATTCTAGTGCAGTTTAGAGAGTAAGCAACAGCAGGGTAAGATACAACCAACTGTGTACAATCCTGGAATGTGTACATGCAATAGTACAATCAGTCACCAATAGAAGTGATAGGAGGACACACTGCCCCCTGCTGGTGTGAATGATGTGGGAGCCATGGCATAGGACAGTCAGTCACCCCTAGTATGATAGGACACATGCCCCCTGCTGGTGTGATGTTGGTGTGATGTATATGTCGTCCACTAGTATGATAGAGGACCAGTACACTGCCGCCGCTGGGGTGATGATGTGGGGAGCATGATGGACAGTCAGTCACCCCTAGTATGATAGGAGGACACACTGCCCCTTCTGTGTGATGATGTGGTGGCCGTGGTATAGGACAGTAACCCCTAGAAGCGATAGGAGGACACACTGCCTCCGTCGGAGTAATGATATGGGGACGCCATGGTATAGGATAGTCAGTCACCCTACCAATGATAGAGGACACGCTGCGTGTGATATGTGGGGGGCTGGAGGCTTACTGGTAGTGATGATTTGCGGGAGCCTGGCATAGGACAGTAACCCCTAGTAGGATAGGAGACACACTGCCCCCTGTTGGATGTGATGATGTGCGGAGCAATGGCATAGGATAGTCCACCCCTAGTACTGATAGGAGGACACACTGCCCCTGTGTGTGATGTTTTGGGGGGACATAAATAGGACAGTCAGTCACCCCTAGAAGTGATGGGAGGACACACTGCCCCCTGCTGGTGTGATGAGTGGGGGGACGATGTATAGGACAGTCACCCTAGCAGTGATAGGAGACACGCTCTAGATACTTATATACACTGCTCAAAAAAATAACGGGAACACTTATACAACACAATATAATCCAAGTTAAATCAAACTTCTGTGAATCAAGCTGTCCACTTAGGAAGCCAGACTGATTGACAATAATTGCATGTGCTGTTGTGCAAATGGAATAGACAACAGGTGGAAATATTGGCAATTAGCAAGACACACCTCATAAGGAGTGGTTCTGGCCTGTGGGGACCACAGACCATTCTCAGTACCGAAGCTGATGTGTTTCACACTCATGGTAGCATGAGACAGACTCTACAACCCACACAAGTGGCTTAGGTAGTGCAGGTAGAGACCATCCTCAACCTCATTAGGAGCATGCCGAGACATTGTAGGGAGGTCATACAGGTATGTGGAGGCCACACACACAACTAAGCCTCATTAGGAGCATGCTGAGGCATTGTAGGGAGGTCATACAGGCACGTGGAGGCCAAACACAATACTGAGCCTCATCAGGAGCATGCCAAGGTGTTGTAGTGAGGTCATAAAGGCACGTGGAGGCCACACACAATACTGAGCCTCATTAGGAGCATGCTGAGGCATTGTAGGGAGGTCATACAGGCACGTGGAGGACAAACACAATACTGAGCCTCATCAGGAGCATGCCGAGGCGTTGTAGGAAGTCATACAGGCACGTGTATGCCACACACAATACTGAGCCTCATCAGGAGCATGCCAAGGTGTTGTAGTGAGGTCTTACAGGTATGTGGAGGCCACACACAATACTGAGCCTCATCAGGAGCATGACAAGGTGTTGTAAAAAGATCATACAGGTATGTCGAGGCCACACACAATACTGAGCCTCATCAGGAGAATGCCAAGGTGTTGTAGGAAGGTCATACAGGCACGTGGAGGCCACACACAATACTGAGCCTCATCAGGAGAATGCGAGGCATTGTAGTGAGGTCATACAGGCACGTGGAGGCCAAACACAATACTGAGCCTCATCAGGAGCATGCCATGGTGTTGTAGGAAGGTCATACAGGCACGTGTAGGCCACACACAATACTGAGCCTCATTTTGTCTTGTTTTACGGACATTACATCAAAGCTGCATACCTGTAGTGTGTTTTTCCACTTTAATTTTGTGTGTGACTCCAAATCCAGGCCTCCATTGGTTAATACATTTGATTTCCATTGATTATTTTTTTGTGATTTTGTTATCAGCACATTCAACCTTGTACAGAACAAAGTATTCAATGAGAATATTTCATTTACCCCGATCTTGGATGTGTTATTTGAGTGTTCCCTGTTATTTTTTTGAGCAGTGTATCTATTGTATGTATGTACTTCAACCTTCCTTCCAAATTTCCATTCAGCCAGATAAGTGTCACCCACCTAAACTGATTAGTAAACATGGAACCCATCAGCAGGCAGCACTGATGACATCACACAGTGCCCGAAAGATGAGACCGCCTAAGCTTCAACATCATATTATAGAGGCAACAAAGTCCCAAGTCCTCCACTCCCTGTCCCGACAAAAATGTCTTCCCCCTGTTCCATATAAACTACTGTACCCTGTATCAGCCAGTAAGGCGCAGCATCGCAACTCCACTGCAGCACTGGCCTCCAAACTTGCCTGTGCTTAAACACACGCTCCGTCACTATATAAATCCTGTGTAGTCTTTAAAACTGTGTAATAATTTTCTGACCATAATTCTCGTCAGATGAGATCGAAAGTTCTCCTTTCAAACATCGAAAGGCGGATAGCCTGTGCCCCGCCCCCTGCGAACTATTAGTTAATAAAAATCATCTCTCTTAGAACGTCATTTCGTGAGAGCTGTGACCTTTGCTCTTCATGTCAATCTTGCTCCAAGAACCTTATCAAATAGTAAAGCGATGGTCAACACTGTACTATACCTAATTGTGGCTAATTACTAGCAAATTCTCAGTTATCCTGATAACGCAGGAACTACACTTGGTCAGCTGGAACAAGAGTTTCTTTCTTTCTCTCCTTTATAGCACACTATTTACAAGTGAGAGTACATAGATATCATCATTGGAACAGTGTTAATACCGACCCCCTGCCCATGCGGAGACCCACGTTTCTCATTTCCTCATTGTGAAGTCTTTATACTGGCCAGAGGAACTTTGTACCATGAACCCCCCCACGTAAAAACTTTGGGGTGTCCATTGATATAACACCTTTGAACATGATTGTTGAATAATTTAATATGGAACTGGCTACACTTTTGGACAGAGTTATCCTCTCTAATGGTCCTTTACCCAGCACAGTGTGATGCACAGGGGTTCTTACACTTGATATAGTCTTGAAACTGAAATAAAAGTGAATCTGGCACAGTCTTGAGATGTTTTTGAAATTTATTTTTTTCTCAAAAATTTGAAAATGCTTTTGTGCCTACAATTTAGGAATACTGCACATGCTGTCATTGTTCGAGTAAATGATTTTATTGTGTAACTATATTTTATGTTTTTACTCTCTTCTCTCTTTTTCTGTATGACAGTGTATTGGAAGAACCAGTATTTGCTGATTAATGTATTACTGGAACTTTAGAATTATGTTCACATCACATGTAAAACGAATGGTAGCTGCAACATACTATTTGTTTTTATTAGGAATAAAAAATAATTCAGAAGCTCTAAAGATTAAGGTTTTTATTTCGGGAAGAGCTCCAGTGGGCTCCAATCCCAGGGCCCCCCACCACTTTCTCTAGCCCACTCAGCAATGTTCGACACGTCAAGCTCACTCACAGCATGTCTCTGAGGATTCCTAGAAGTAGTTAGCCCCCCCTACTCGCCATGGACACTAAGTTAAATAATCTTTAGAACTTCAACGTTGCATTTGAGAGCCATTTTGCAAATTCTCCCTCCTTGAAAGATATTTAAGGTGTATAGTGAGATTTTGATTCAACCTCTCTTCCATCACAAGGCTTGAAGATGAAGCATGGCGGGTCTTTCAGCGTGACATGATCCCTACACCAGGGCAATGCAAAAGAGGCTTCGGAGAGCTCTATCAGGTACTGAGATACGCCCAGTTACAGATCCAACCAAATAAAAGTTGAAAGTCTGTGTTGCCCAGCGACAGCCCCGAGAGACATCTGTTCTAGAGGAGATCTGCATGGAGAAATGGGCCCACAACCAGCAGCAGTGTGTACTACCTTGTGAAGACGTACAGAAAACTTTGACTTTCATCTTGAGGCCACACCAGGAACATATGAACAACTATATGCATTAACTTTTGTTCTATTGTTTTGTATTTTTTGCTAGTATCTTGACAAACCCCTCCGGGCTCGCCGCCTTATAATGGCACGCCCCGAAGTGATGACCGTCGAGGCTAGAGAAAGCGCTACTCGCGCGAAACGCCCGTCGCCTTTTCCGCTTGTGGCGTTCCTGTATTACTGCCGATCTGTGAATAAAATTTGAAGACTGCATTGTGAGTGCTCTATTTTTCCTCTTCATCTGTACTGGCTGCCCTTCCACTTTGACACCACTATATTCTTCACATCTTCTCTTCAGTAATATTGCCAGTCGTCTTTACTCCAACCGGTCCCCCATCACTCCCATAGACTTTTAAATTGCATGTTGGTAGTGCACACTCGCTGCTACGTCCACTTTCCTTGTTATTTTGTACTTCCTCTTTCTCTTACTGGTCTAGGCACCCCGAAAACGCACCCTTCAGCGTGGTGAACAGAAATGGACCCAGGGATTGAGATCAACACAGACACGGGCCTGCAGAAACTATTGTAACACGGCAAGAGGACGCTGCTGCGTTTTTTTTTTTATCTTTGCAACAAAAGGATATGTCTACAGATGATCAGCACAAAATGTTGGAACATAAAGTTTTCTCCCTGGCGGATAAAGAATTAGCTGTTCTGGACTAACCATTCTTTACATCTATAAAGATCACGGACGTGTCCCCAAGGTTTGCGGGTGTACACAGAACCCGCTCAGTATAAAAGGAGGAACCCGTTATTTATTGAGGCTTGGCAAAGTTACAATCTGCACATTCGATCGAAATTATGCAATTTGTGCTAGATATGAAAAGAACAGAATATGAAACTTATCACCACTGAGCTTTGGTATGCCAAACCAGGCTAAGGTCACGCTTATCAAAAGCCACTTTTCAAACATTTCTCGAAAAAATTGGAGAAAACAACGCCTGTTGTCACAGATCGAGGGGTGAAAACAAAATACAGAAGAGGGATAAGGTTTCCTCCGAGACAAGCAGACTTCGATAATGTCGGGTTTTTGATTGGCACATCAAGTCGCTACACCCACAGAAGAAGAGAGGTAATCGGAGAAGAAATACCAAGACAAAACTAACACATAACTATTTGGACTCTGAATCTTGAGTTCTAGCCCATCGGATGAGGCTGGTTCAATAACAGGACACTAAGTTGTTATATGCGCGGATACCCCTGAACCTCCTATCCTTTGGAGAATCACACGTCGGGGCAGGCCGCGGAGGTCGAGGGAGAAAATCGGTAGGAAACGGAAACATGTTGATTGTGTATAATCGAACTGTGTTCAAACCACCTTACACTAATATTCTTTCTCTTGATGATAATGTGGAGTGGATTTCCTTGTTATCGAAAGGGATGAATTTTCATACCCCATGTTTGGATTTTACTTTTACTAATTTTCAATAGATTTATTAAAGCATCACGTAAACTTAATTTATTAGATTTTTTCATGTAGGTTATGTAACCCCCACGAAAGGGATCGGAGACCAGGGCGAAATCCCCTAGCATCATTGGACCCTAGGTTCCAGTCCCGCCTGATGCCACCCCCGATATTGATATCTCAGATGTTTCATTTGTTGCATAACTTATAGATCAGAGGGGTACCCCTTGCATTATCAAGGGGAAGTTGAAAACACTAAAGACTGTGGTGTTAAATACAAGTACATTTTTATTGTGGCACAGCAAACATAGAAAAAGATATACAAGTTGACAAATGGGACACTGATATATGATTAAAATTTGTATGAAAAATGGCAAAACAGGTAATGGGGTGGTAAGCAGAAACAGAAACTGGACTACCTGGACAAAGTGGAAGGATATTGTATTACAATAAAACGATGGAGCTGGCCTTAGAGTATATCTCACTGAAGTGTTAATAGCACTATATTAATACATCACTGGGCATTATTGCCCACCAAGTGGACAAAATTGCCCTGAGGATTTTTTGACACTATCAGACTCGTGACCCCGCGGGTCACGTGACATCCCTCACACCATTTGTTTTTGTAATTCGTAGCAGGTTGTGGACCACCCAATTCTCCTACAACGCCTATTGGCTCTTTTTCCCCTCGTATAACAACCCCCTACACACCCACATTGAACGCCACCCCCCAGACGAAGGCTCAGCGCGAGCCGAAACGCGCGTCGGTGCCACGGTACAACCTGGACAGTGGAGACCTTTACAATCCCTTACCTGGTAGAGCTGTTTTTTGTCACTTGGCTTTTTATACTTACCCATTTTCCCTTTCCTCAGGGCATTTTTTTGTCCCACTTGGTGGGCCTATCCCTTTGAGGTATTATATATTGCTATTACACCTTCAGTGAATATACACTCTCAGGCCCAGCTTCCATTCGTTTATTGTATATACCATCTCCTTCCACTTTTGTCCAGGTAGTCCCGTTTCTGTTTCGCTACACCCCATTACGTTTTTGGCCATTTTTTTCATACAAATTTTAATCATATATCAGGGTCCATTTTGTTTGTCACTTGTATATATTTTTATATGTTGCATTGTGGCCAGTGCCACCAATAAAATGTACTTTTATTCCTACAACAGTCCTTTAGTGTTTTTTCCAACTTCCCCTATAATGCAAGGGTACCCCCTCTGATCTATTTAGTTTGTTTGGATTTAAACACTAGGTGCGGTCTACAACTGGTTAAGACCATTTATAATACCAACATGTTGTATCTCACAGTTACATCAAGCGATTCGAACAATCTCTGTTAAACTGTACGCGCATGTCCATGATGCAATTGGTCTATTGAATTGTTGCATAACTTGCAGTAGCAATGCCTATACTGAACCTACCGGTAATGATATGAACACTCACATCGATTGAAGATTTTAGAGGAGGGGTTCGCGTCTCACTCTTCTGGCCCGCTTGCCCACCCTTTGCCGGCCGGCCTATCCAATAGATATCTTTGTCAACGTGTGCACCGAAGATGTGACAATCTATCTCCGGGGCGAGAGACGAGGCACGTGAATTCTTCAAAACCGCAGGACAAAATTTAATAATTAAAAAGGCTACAATGGGGAACGTGGTGGTGATGTCACGGGCTACATCTGTCCTGAAGCTCAAACGACGAGCTTGAGATGAGTCACGTATAGACGCCTCGACATAATCCAACTACTAGTTACTATCACGCCTAGAAAAAGGATTCCTCCTCTAAAAGAACCAAGGCTGAACGCCTCTCTCCCAAAAAATCCTAACTACCCTCCGTGTGGTATTTTCCCGCTCCTCCTAAGATCCATAAAAACATTGTGGCGAGTCCACGCAGGCGCTCCTATTGTTGCCTGGATAGGGTCTTTCACAGAGCACCATTTCCCAATATTTGCTGGTGATTACGACCCCTTACTGACTGACACATCCGGGCCGATCTTAAAGATAAACGGACTCTCTTATTAGCCATTGAAGACTATGGTGCAGGACGGATTTAATCCTCGTCCCATCATGTGGTGAAAGTCAATACCCGCATTCCGCAGAACTTAGGCGTTGAGCTTCCGCCCTGGTCCTTCGAAGTTGCGGGATAAGGACATCGAATATATGATTTTGGGTGGTGAACGTCAATTAGAAATTCGTATTTCCCACTAAATGCGTTATGTTTGGGGTATCGGTGGTATGCGCAGAGAGTGGCCACGGCGCATGGCAACCCCAAGTTGCTGTTACTTTGGCCAATATATTTCTGCTGCGGTCCTTGATCCGATTTGTCACTCTCTGCGGCAACCCTTCGCCAAGCATTCCACATACCTTAGATTGTGGACGATATTTTTAATGGTCTGGGACGGTTCACATGATCGATTTTAAAGATCGTTTGTTGATTACCCCTCAACATTGCCAAACGACATGTAAGCATGAAGTTTATAACGGTCTATATTCGAGGTGACTCCCTTGACTTCCTTGACGTGAGGGTGAAAGTGGTTAATGGAACGCTGTTACCGAAGGTTTCAGAAAAACCACAGCGACAAATGCACTTCTACACCACAGTAGTTTTCATCACCCCGCATGTCAAAAAACAGTGTACCATTTAGTCAGTTTTTAGTCTAAAAGACTTAACAGTGGACATTTACGCTTTGAACAACAAGCACAGGAATTGGCATTGCGCTTTATACAACGGGTACCCAAAAGAGGCACCTTACCACATTTAACAAGCCAATGCAATCCTCGGTCGGAGTTTACTTTCCAGTGTAAGAAACGTGGGCAACCAGGGTGCACGAGATTTGCTTTCTCTTTCGACTTAGCCCCATGATGGTGCCATTCGTGAGGCTATTATAAACACTGGAATGTGCTCCACCAGGAACCAAAATTGGCAGAATCACAGCTTGCAGGCCCTTGTGACCTTTAGACGTAGCCCCACAGTAGGTACTGAGCTAGTCCGGAAGTAGATACTCCGTTCCAGCCAACAAAGTTGGCTCAGTCAAGGTGCTCCTAGAGGCAATTAAAGTGTGGACACTGCAACTTTTGTACGCACATTTACAAGCAAAACCTTAAATATTGGGGGTGTGAAATTGATGTGAAAACACTTTATTACCTGTAGAACCACCTATGTGGTGTAGCGTACCGTCCATCATATGTGATAATGTATATTTTATATTGGAAAAACTACTATCCCGGAATATGTTACGAGATTTTAGGGAACACCTACATTCGGTGTCCACGGGTAACGGTTTGTCCCAGACTGATGAGCACATGAGGTGCACCATTCAATGAACCCAATCCACTCCGCTTCGGGGCATAGAAAAAGCAGAAATTAACCCATGAGCGGCGATCGCCAGAGAGACTCTTGCGCCGCGAGGCTAAGTGGATATTGATTGCAGAGCCATGGGCCCTCTCGGCCTGGAATGACGTACTGATCTCAGGTCTTCTTATGACTTTGAAATAATACCGCTGGGTGTTTCGCAAAAAAACGTACTGAATTCCACCAGGAAAAGTGCTTTTCTTCTGTATTCTCTATTGTTATGTTTTAAACACACTGTATGTTTGGACGATTGTTCCAAGTTTGTACGTATTCACCGTGTTGTAATTGTTGCTATGTATCCTATGACAACCTCTCGGGCTCGCGCTTATAATGGCGCCGCCCGGAAGGATGACGTCAGATAGGCTAGAGAAAGCGCTACTCAGTGCGAAAGGCCGTAACCTTGCCGTTGTCGGCGTCCGATTACCTGCATATCTGTGAATAAAAATTTGAAGACTGCATTGTGAGTGCCGCGATTTTCTTCTTCCATCTGTGATGTGCCCTTCTACGTTGAGCACCACTATAGTCTTCACATCTCTGCAGTATATTGCAGTCGTCTTTACTCCAAACGGTCCCATCACGCCCAAGACTTTAAAGTGCATGGGGTAGTGCCAGCACCGCTGCTACTTCGGTTTATTGATAACTTTTGTTTGTTTTTCACATATTTGCAGATCATCTTATTAAAAACATCACAAAAAACATACAGAAATGTGGTTCCTGCAAACCTAAAAGTAAAGTCATTAGTCATGTGATTTCATGTCATCGGTTTCCCTTCATATTTGTTAGTTTACTTCTAGCATCAGTGATTCGAATGTAATTGCCAAACACAGCGATGAGCAACCGCCATCCCTTCCGAAGAAGGACCACGGGGAATGTTATTATTACGCCTTTTTCCTGTGTCGTCTGACTATAAATATATATATATATATGAAGGTCTTGTCAGGTTCTCACAAGAGTCCGTCAGGAGGGATCAGAGCAGAGCTCTCACCATGGCATCCTCTCACGCTCCTCTACATGTCCCTCCTCATAGGGAAGCATCTTCTCAATATCAGAACTGGATGTAGATGTTTTTTATACGTTCTATGGTCATTCTATATGATTTTTTATGTCTTCTCTACAGGTGCGTAGAGATGGGAGGTACGAAAGTGAAGTATTTCCAATGTTAGTTGTTTTTTCCTAGTTGCTGTCTTCTTTGAGAAAATTTATTTATTTTTCGATGTTCAAAATTTTCTGGTCTTCTTTGAATTTTCCTTGATTTTTTTTTATTTGTGCCTTGGGTGTAACCACCAAATATCTGAGTCCTATGTAGGCAAAGTGTTACGTTCACACCTTCTCATACTCTTTCCTGTGTCATTCTTCACCGGGATGCAATGGCGAGTGTGAGCCACTTGCCTCAGGCGCACCACCTGCAACAAGATAGGGGCAACATTCTAACAACAGAACCTGACATTAAAGAAAGTTAACATCCATGTTAGCAACGGTGTTAGACAAGGCATGGAGTATCGCACTAACCTGATTTATTAGCTAGTGTTGGCGCAGTGGGCAGCGTCCTATAGCCCCGCCATCAGAGGCAGAGAGTTTAGTTCACCCCTAGCGGGGTGGTTAGATACAGCAGTCAGCTCATTGTAAGGTGGATACTTATATAATTCCACATAAGATACAAACATTTATCTCTTTGTAATGTAAATGTCTATATTAATGCACATTAGATACAGCAGCTCAGCTCTACGTACGGCAGACACCTCTATAAATGGTATACAAGCTGTACAGTGATTACACGCCAGTCACGTCTAGCAATATCACCTGTGATTGTAGTGAGAACGGAGCAAAAGGAGAACACTGTAGTCCTACAGCTGCATATTTCTCCATAGCCTTCATAGTTACATGACAATATACTGAACTATAGTTATGACATTTAAAGGTTAAAAATCTGTAATAAAGCTCAGTGCATATAATAAGGTTGAAGGATTTATAATTTAAATTGCTATAGATCAAAGAAGATCAAGGTTTTTGTACAGCAGCTCATGGTCTCTACTTCTTTATTGTATGTTTTTCTCTAAGCACGAGAAGCAAAATGTGTGCAATCTGGAAAATGGCTGAACTGTTTATAGAGATCCTATCGTCTTTGAGTGTAAAAATCAAGAAACATCGACTCAATCAGCAGGTAAGAAGATATAAAAGTATTGTAAATTTATGTAAATTTCTGTGCTTCCTCCACCCTTAACCCCACCCCTAGGGACCACATACAGTATAATATCCTCTATTGTCCACATATAAGTGGCCCTTCAGGATATATACGTGCTTCGAAAAAACTATTTGAAGGAGAAGACCCCCTTAAGTCAGTTTATAGGTTGTAATTGTTGTCATTCTTCTTCTAGTATACATACGATAAGTATGGAAGACAGAGTTTGGGCGTTTAGTGGCAAGAGAAATCTCCCTATATCCGGGCGATGCTATTGGACGCCTTATGTCAATGACTATGATGGATTGCTAAACTATAACTGCCCATAGGTTGAAGCACTCTCAGGTCTTCATAGTGAGCAGACACTTACTACGGACCGAAGGTAAGTCAATGCACCTGACATCTGCATATACATAAGACCTCCAAACTACAGGCCAACCTACAAGCCCAGATCACTCTCCTCTCTTTTCTGGCCGCAGGACCTGCACTGATCATGTGACCATGTTTCTGCAGGTCCTTTACCATAAAGTATGACTCCTACCTCTCTTATGTCATATTGACCACCTGGTATCAGCATACAGTATAATTCTCAAAATGTTGCATGGTTCTTAAAAAGAAAACATTTTTTGTTGTGACCTAGATGGGAAATTTTACTGTTGTGGAACAAATGTAACATAACATCGCGGATGCCATAGGACGCGACTACGTCAACGGTTTGATTCTGAAATGAATTTTTCAAAGTCCCAGATGGATATGTCCTGGTGGGAGCATCAAGCGAACATAAGAATTACTTTGAGTAAGTGGAGGCATGATTTAGGCGTGACATCATCTATTGTCAGTAGTGATGTAATGATGGTCAGTGTTATCTATAGAGGTCATTGTACAGGGAGGGGGAGGAGATAAGCTGTGACATCATCTATTGTCAGTAGTGATGTAATGATGGGGTCAGTGTTATCTATATAGAGGTCATTGTACGAGGGAGGAGGAGATAACTGTGACATCATCTATTGTCAGTAGTGATGTAATGATGGGTCAGTGTTATCTATATAGAGGTCATTGTACAGGGAGGGGAGGAGATAAGCTGTGACATCATCAATTTGTCAGTGATGTAATGATGGGTCAGTGTTATCTATATGAGGTCATTGTACAGGGAGGGGAGGAGATAACTGTGACATCATCTATTGTTCAGTAGTGATGTAATGATGGGTCAGTGTTATCTATATAGAGGTCTTGTACAGGGAGGGGGAGGGGGATAAGCTGTGACATCATCTATTTCAGTATGATGTAATGATGGGTCAGTGTTATCTATATAGAGGTTCATTGTCAGGAAGGGAGGAGATAAGCTGTGACATCATCTATGTGTAGTGATGTAATGATGGGTCAGTGTTATCTATATAGAGGTCATTGTACAGGGAGGGGAGGAGAATAGCTGTGACAATCATCTATTGTCAGTAGTGATGTAATGATGGGTCAGTGTTTATCTAAAGAGGTCATTGTACAGGGAGGGGAGGGATAAGCTGTGACATATATATGTCAGTATGATGTAATGATGGGTCAGTGTTATCTATATATGGGTCATTTACCAGGGAGGGGGAGGAGATAAGCTGTGACTCATCTATTGTCAGTAGTGATGTAATGATGGTCATTGTTATTTATAACATTGTCATTGTACCGGAGAGGAGAGGAGTGTGAGGATACATCCTTTAAGAAGCTACCTACAACTAATTGAAGTTATAATAAAGACCTTTTGGTCATGGGAAATCCTTGATGTTAGGGATTGATAGGGTTAACCTGCAGAGGCATCAGCCCAATCATGCTGATCTGCAGAATATCATGAGAAAAATTGCCCAAGGTAGTAATGTGGTAACAAAAATACAGAATATAATGGACGAAACTTTAATAAATAATATTCATAAAATACACCTCTTCCTCAAAACAAGCCCTCATATCTATAATGACTATATGTTATGTCTAATTGTATTCTGTTTATAATACAGAGACAGAAAATGGAAGTTCCGATATTGTAAATCCCAATAATCCTCGGATCCATCAGGTGCAGCTCCTCCATCAATGGACCCTAGTTATATAATTATGAAAAGGAACCAATCAGCAGGTGTGACCATACACACTGGAGCCAGAGTTAGGTATTGTCTCTGGAGAGATGTGTAATCAGACCTTTGTGTGTTGTTTAGTAGCAGCAGGATTGTGATTATATTCCATTTGCACTGTGGGCGAGTCCTCACACTGCTGTGCTCTGTGCACTAAAACATACACTGCCTGTATCTTATTCAAATTCTTATTCAATAAAAGTGTCCGTAGTGTTGTGTGTTGTTACTTTGCAGTATTATTTATGCGCAGTTCACACTATGTCATGGGGTGTTACAAAGTTTCCCTGGAGCTCAGTGCGTTCACATAGATATGGAATCTGTGGACCTGTACTCACACTGCTGTGCTATTAACTTTTTGCAAGAATGCTCCACACTCTTCCATTGCTCAAGTAAAAGCTGAAGCAGAGTTGTAGATGAATACTAGCAGCACTCACAGAGTAGAGGGAAGATTCTAGTGCAGTTTAGAGAGTTAAAGCACAGCAGGGTAAGGATACAACCACTGTGGTACATCCTGGAATGTGTACATGCAATAGTACAATCATTCACCAAAGAAGTGATAGGAGGACACACTGCCCCCTGCTGGTGTGAATGATGTGGGAGCCATGGCATAGGACAGTCAGTCACCCCTAGTATGATAGGACACACTGCGCCCCTGCTGGTGTGATGATTAGGGTGTGCATGGTATAGTACAGTCCACCCTAGTATGATAGAGAACAGACACTCGCCCCCGCCTGGGGTGATGATGTTGGGGAGCCATGCATGGACAGGTCAGTCACCCCTAGTAATGATAGGAGGACACACTGGCCCCTTCTGCTGTGATGATGTGGTGGCGTGGTATAGGACAGTAACCCCTAGAGCGATAGGAGGACAACATGCCTCCGTCTGGAGTAATGATATGGGGCGCCATGGTATAGGATAGTCAGTCACCCCTACCAATGATAGAGGACACGCTGCGTGTGATGATGTGGGGGCTGGAGGCTTACTGGTAGTGATGATTTGGGGAGCCTGGCATAGGACAGTAACCCCTAGTAGGATAGGAGACACACTGCCCCCTGTTGGTGTGATGATGTGTCGGAGCAATGGCATAGGATAGTCCACCCCTAGTACTGATAGGAGGACCACTGCCCCTGCTGTGTGATGTTTTGGGGGGACATAAATAGGACAGTCAGTCACCCCTAGAAGTGATGGGAGGACCACTGCCCCTGCGGTGTGATGGTGGGGGGACGATATAGGAAGTCACCCTAGCAGTGATAGGAGACACTTAGATACTTATATACACTGCTCAAAAAAATAACGGGAACACTTATACAACACAATATAATCCAATTAAATCAAACTTCTGTGAATCAAGCTGTCCACTTAGGAAGCCAGACTGATTGACAATAATTGCATGTGCTGTTGTGCAAATGGAATAGACAACAGGTGGAAATATTGGCAATTAGCAAGACACACTCATAAAGGAGTGGTTCTGGCGTGGGGACCACAGACCACTTCTCAGTACCAATGCTGATGTGTTTCACACTCATGGTAGCATGAGACAGACTCTACAACCCACACAAGTGGCTCAGGTAGTGCAGGTAGAGACCATCCTCAACCTCATTAGGAGCATGCCGAGACATTGTAGGGGCATACAGGTATGTGAGGCCACACCACAACTAGCCTCATTAGGAGCATCGGAGGCATTGTAGGGAGGTCATACAGCACGTGGAGGCCAAACCAATACTGAGCCTCATCAGGAGCATGCCAAGGTGTTGTAGTGAGGTCATAAAGGCACGTGGAGGCCACCACACAATACTGAGCCTCATTAGGAGCAGCTGAGGCATTGTAGGGAGGTCATACAGGCACGTGGAGGACAAACACAATACGGAGCCTCATCAGGAGCATGCCGAGGCGTTGTAGGAAGTCATACAGGCACGTGTATCCACACACATACTGACCTCATCAGGACATGCCAAGGTGTTGTAGTGAGGTCTTACAGGTATGTGGAGGCCACACACAATACTGAGCCTCATCAGGAGCATGACAAGTGGTTGTAAAAAGATCATACAGGTATGTGGAGGCCAAACACAATACTGAGCTCATCAGGAGAAGCCAAGGGTTGTAGGAAGTCATACAGGCACGTGGAGGCCACACACAATACTGAGCCTCATCGGAGAATGCGAGGCATTGTAGTGAGGTCATACAGGCACGTGGAGGCCAAACACTACTGAGCCTCATCAGGAAGCATGCGAGGCGTTGTAGGAAGGTCATACAGGCACGTGTAGGCCACACACAATACTGAGCCTCATTTTGTCTTGTTTTACGACATTACATCAAAGCGCATACCTGTAGTGTGTTTTTCCACTTTAATTTGTGTGTGAACTCAAATCCAGGCCTCCATTGGTTCACATTTGATTTCCATTGATTATTTTTTTGTGATTTTGTTATCAGCACATTCAACCTTGTACAGAACAAAGTATTCAAGGTATGAAATATTTCATTTACCCGATCTTGGATGTGTTATTTGAGTGTTCCCTGTTATTTTTTGAGCAGTGTATCTATTGTATAGTATGTACTTACAACCTTCCATCCAAATTTCCATTCAGCCAGATAAGTGTCACCCACCTAAACTGATTAGTAAACATGGAACCCTCAGCAGGCAGCACTGATGACATCACACAGTGCCAAGATGAGAGACGCCTAAGCTTCAACAATCATATTATAGAGGCAACAAAGTCCCAAGTCCTCCACTCCCTGTCCGCACAAAAATGTCTTCCCCTGTTCCTATAAACTACTGTACCCTGTATCAGCAGTAAGGCGGCAGCATCGCAACTCCACTGCAGCACTGGCCTCCAAACTTACTGTGCCTAACACAGCTCTTCATCTATTTCTAGCCTTATCACTGTGTAAGTCCTGTCTAAAACTGTGTAAATAATTTCTGACTAATTCCTAGTCAGATGAGATCGAAAGTGTCTCCTGTCAGCATTAGAAATATGTGATGCCCCGCCCCTGCGGAACTATAGTTAAATAATCTCTCTTAGAACGTTCATTCTGAGAGATATGACCTTGCTCTTTCATGGCACTTTGCTCCAAGACCTTATCAAATAGTAAAAGCTGATGGTCAACACTGTACTACACCTAATTGTGGCCTTATTACTATGCAAATTCCAGTTTCCTGAGAACCAGGACTAACACTTGGTCAGCTGGGAACAAGAGTTTCATTTCTCTCCTGTCAATAGCACAGCTATAATTAGCAAGTGAGAGTACAAGTGAGATCATCAATTGGAACAGTCTACATATATGAAGCCCTGCCCATGCGGAACCACAGTTCATCAATTTCCTTCATTGTGAGAGTCTTGTAATCTGGCCCAGATGGAACTTTGTACCATGACCACGTAAAAACATTGGGGTGTCCATTGATATAACTCTTTGAACATGTTAGTTGAAATAATTTATATGGAAATGGCAGACATTTTGGACACAGTGTGGCACATTTACTTACCCGTTCCCGCGCGATCCCTGCTGTGCGTTGTCCAATGAGAATTAACTTTGTTGCGATTCACAAAGATTGTGCGCCCGATATCCTGCATGTGTCGCTTCCCTCTTTAGGTCCGCCGGAGTTCACCTTCTTCTTCCTGGTGCATGTAAGTGCATTGGTTGCGACACAATTTTAATTTTAAATTCCGCACTCAGTCCGAATCAGTCGGATTGTCCTACGGCCCGCCCCCAGACTTCTGTCCAATGAAAGCCAGCGCAATTACGCCACAATCAGATCGTGTGCGACACAATCCCCAGTTAAATACCTGTCACAGCGGCGCAAATCCCGAAAATTTCTAAAATCCAACGAATTTATTTGTTTCTAAAAAATTTGAAAATGCAGTTGTGCCTACAATTTAGGATATTACTCACATGCTGTACATGGATGAGTAATGATTTTATTTGTAACTATATTTTACTGTTAATCTCTCTTTTTCTGTATGACAGTGTATTGAGCAGAACCAGTTTTGCTGATGTATGGTATTACTGGAACGATTATTTTTACTAATGTAAAAATATGGTATGCACAACTATTTTTTTTTTATTAGGATAAAAAATAAATTCAGAAGCTCTAAAGATTAAGGTTTAATTATAGGGAGAGCTCCAGGGGCTCGAATCCCAGGGCCCCCACCACTTTACTCAGCAATGTTCTACAGTCAGCTCACTCACAGCTGTCTCTGTGCCTAGAAATATGTGAAGCCCCGCCCTTGAGGAACTATAGTTAAATAATCTTAGAACTCTCAATTTGAGAGTGCAATTGTGCAAATTCTCCCTCTTAAAAGATTGAATGTATAGTGAGATTTTGAGTGCAAACCTCCTTCCATCAGCAAGGGCATTGAAGATGAAGCATGGCTGGGTCTTTCAGCGTGACAATGATCCCTAGCACCAGGGCAATGAAAGAGAGGCTTCGAGAGAAGCATTTCAAGGTACTGGAATGCCCAGTCTACAGATCTCAACCAAATAAAAAAGTTGAAAGTCTGTGTTGCCCAACGACAGCCCCGAGAACATCTGTTCTAGTGGAGATCTGCATGGAGAAATGGGCCCACAAACCAGCAGCGGTGTGTACCTACCTTGTGAAGACTTACAGAAAACATTTGACTTCAGTCTTGGCCAACAAAGGAAATATAACAAACTATTGCGATTAACTTTTGTTCTGTTTTTCACCATAATTTGCAGATCATCTTATCTAAAAACATCACAAAAACATGCAGGGATGTGGTTTCCTACAAACCTAAAAGTAAAGTCATTAGTTCATGTGATTTCATGTCATCGGTTTTCCCTTCATATTTGTTAAGTTTTACTTTTAAGCATCAGTGATTCAGAATGTAATTACCAAACCACAGGATGACAACCGGCCATCCCCTTCCGAAGAAGACCACAGGAAATGTTATTATTACGCCTTTTTTCTTGTCGTCTGACTATGTATATATATATATATATGAAGGTCTTGTCAGGTTCTTCAGAAGAATCCGTCCAGGAGGGATCAGAGCAGAGCTCCTCACCATGGACATCCTCCTCACCATCCTCTACATGTCCCTCCTCATAGGTGAAGCTTCTTCTCATTATCAGAACTTGGATGTAGATGTTTTTTATTACGTTCTATTGGTCACTCTATGATTTTTTATGTCTTCTCTGCAGGTGGAGTAGAAATGAACTTTGGGACAGGTAACTATTTCCCATTTGTGACCATCTTCTCTCACTCAATATATCTACGTGTTGTATGGGGAAGGCGTGTAATTTCGTTGGACTTCTTTAGTCTTGTTATAGTCAATGTTTGGTTGCTCTACATGTCCCTCCTCATAGGTGAAGCATCTTCTCGTTATCAGAACTTGGATGTAGATGTTTTTTATTACGTTCTATTGGTCACTCTATGATTTTTTATGTCTTCTCTGCAGCTGGAGTAGAAATTTTCTATGAGACAGGTAACTATTTCCCATTTGTGACCATCTTCTCTCACTCAAATATCTACGTGTTGTATGGGGAAGGCGTGTAATTTCGTTGGACTTCTTTAGTCTTGTTATAGTCAATGTTTGGTTGCTGCTTCTTTTTGAAATTTTATATTCTGCTTTCCAACTGTCCCGAATCTTCTGACCTGTTGTGAATTTTCTTTGTCTCGACTTTGCATTTGTGTCTTGGGTTCTAACTTGTATTGAGCAGACCCAAACCACGATGTTTAGGTCTGGGCTGAATATTGCAGGTTTGGGTCCCTGAATCTGTACTTCAGCCAGGGTTTGGGTTTGGTGTTCGAGCTCCACTGGCAGGGGAGCTGGCGGTGCACATGCACTGGTGGCTTTGCAAGCTGCATTTTAAGGTTAATATCTGCACTGAGTGACCAAACTTGAACCAAACTTCCAGGTTCGGGTTCGGACAAGAACCTGCAAGGGGTTGAGCTTCTAAGTAGACAACGTTCTACCTGTTACAGTTTCACCCATACTATTTCCTGTGTCATTCTACCCCGGGGTGGTTAGATACAGCAGCCCAGCTCTATGTAATGTAGATACATATATAATGGCACATTAGATACAGCAGCTCAGCTCTACGTACGGCAGACACCTCTATAATATTGTATACAAGCTGTACACAGTGATTACACTCCATTCACATCTAGTAATATCACCTGTGATTGCAGCAAGAATGGAGCAAGAGGAGAACACTGTTAC
This sequence comes from Engystomops pustulosus, assembly GCA_019512145.1. Taxonomy (NCBI): domain Eukaryota; kingdom Metazoa; phylum Chordata; class Amphibia; order Anura; family Leptodactylidae; genus Engystomops; species Engystomops pustulosus. The sequence continues at coordinate 69,445 of WNYA01000260.1, read as the reverse complement.
CCTGCAGCTGCATATTTCTCCATAGCCTTAGATACATGACAATATACTGAACTATAGCTTTTCCATTTGAAGGTTAAAAATCTCCAATAAATCTCAGTGCATAGAATAAGGATGAAGGATTTATGACTCTTAAATTTCTATAATAAATAAACGGAGATGAAGGTTTTTTGTACAGCAGCTCATGGTCGCTACTTCTTTACTGATGTTTTTTCTCTAAGCGCGAGAAGCAAAATGTGTTGAATCTTTAAAGTGGCAGACCTGCTATACAGATCCTTTCACGATTGTGTGTCCAAGTCAGGAAACCATTGACTCAATAAACAGGTAATAAGATATAAAAGAATTGGAAATATATAAATTTGTGTGTTACTCTTTCCCGCCATTAACCCCACCCCTGAGGGACCGCAACAGTATAATATCCTTTCATTGGGGCCCCAACACCATATAATCCCCATTGAAGGGCTAAGATGTATATTATAATATATTGCCCTGCCCCCAGAGCACCTAGCGAACCTACTTGAAGGTGGAATGGGTTTATAGGTTGTAATTGTTGTCATTCTTCTTCTAGTACACATAGCGATAGGTATGAAGACAGAGTTTGGGCGCTTAGTTGCAAGAGAAATCTCCCTAAATCCGGGCAATGCTATTGGACGCCTTATGTCAATGACTATGATGGATTGCTAAACTATAACTGCCCACTAGGTGAAGCACTCTCAGGTCTTCATAGTGAGCATGACACTTACTACGAAGACCGAAGGTAAGTCAGTGCACCTGACATCTGCATATACATAAGACCTCCAACTACAGGCCAACCCTATATTCAAAGCCCAGATCACTCTCCTGCTTTTCTGCCATCAGGACCTGCACTGATCATGTGACCATGTTTCTGTAGGTCCTTAACCTATATAGTATGCACTGTATCACTCTCTTTATCCATATTGACCATATTTCAGGCTGGTATCAGCATACAGTATAATTCCTGAAAATGTTGCATGTTTTTTCTATGGGCACTATGGCATTGTCATAAACAATTTTTGTTGTGGCCTAGATGGAAATTTTACTGTTGTGAAACAAATGTACAATACATCGTCGGATGCCAAGAGACCGTCTACGTGAACGGATTTGATTCTGAAATGAATTTCAAAGTCCCAGATGGATATGTCCTGGTGGGAGCATTCAGCGAACATAACAATTACTTTGAGTAAGTGGAGGCAATGATTTAGGTTGTGACATCATCTATTGTCAGTAGTGATGTAATGATGGGTCAGTGTTATCTATATAGAGGTCATTGTACAGGGAGGGGGAGGAGATAAGCTGTGACATCATCTATTGTCAGTAGTGATGTAATGATGGGTCAGTGTTATCTATATAAAGGTCATTGTACAGGGAGGGGGAGGAGATAAGCTGTGACATCATCTATTGTCAGTAGTGATGTAATGATGGGTCAGTGTTATCTATATAGAGGTCATTGTACAGGGAGGGGAACCACAAATTCATCAGTGCCCACCAATATTGAATAAACATCAACATGGTTCATAAATGGTCTGGAAAAGCCACCCAATGGCCTAGCACAACCAAAACGACATCATAGCTAATACAACGTGACGACCTATGCAACCATCGCACCCTTTTTTTCAATATCATTCCAAATCTGTCATGGGTTTTGTTTTGTAATTCCCCATCATGCTAGCCTCACCAGAGGACATGTAATTTAGGACCCAGTCCATTAAAAAAAAAATAGCAAACATGGTCAAAATGTGTCACGAAAAGCCACCGATATGCTGTTCTAAAATGAGCAACTCGATTCATAGTTGAACCGGGGATCTATCATCAAATCTCAACCCTCTAACAATTTCTTCCATACATTGCACCAATTTCCAAAACACAAGAGTAACGTATGGTTTTGTCTAGGATCCTTAAGATCTTATTCCCTTCTCGGCCTTTTCAATAAAAGGACCAATTATAATTCCAACAAAACTACAATAAAACCGTAGCTAACAGCGCTTCATCAAGCTAAATAACGCGCCTGACACTCTGTCCCTGTCCACTTATGTCTTCCTCTATCAAAACCACTTCGAGTGTCAAAAGCCTAATGGAAGCAATAAAAGACGCCATGATAGTTTAATCACAGAATAACTTAAACTTTATCTGAGAGACAACATCCCCTCCAAGTCAAGCAAAAAACTGTCTATCCAAACACCTAAAACAGGGCAGGTTTTTAGTATTTTCTGTCTTATCCGTTTTCACAATGGTGACAAGGAAGAGAACCCTCGTTAAACTGCTCTAGTACGGAAGGCAAAGGCACTACAAAACACAAGCAAGGGGGGAAAAAAAATCATATACACCTTTTTAGTGCCATCAGTGCGCAAATGTTTCTCCAGGCCTTAAAAGAGCACAGAGCGGCAAAAAGCCCGAGCTCAGCAGCTTTATGTGGCCGAGAGGCGGAATGTGACTGCTAAGGATTTATAATGAGAAAGGTTAATCTGCAACACACAATTTTCTACCCTAGCGCAAATAATAATCATAGTGATGTCCCTGCAGATAAAAAGACTTGGTGTGTTCGGCATGATGGACGTAAGAGTGAACCGATGATAAATTCAGAACCAACGTCATGTACGGCTTTACAACCATTAAGATTACCTGGGCCTTTCTCAACTGATAACGACGTGAGCCTAGCGTGGACTTCCTATGTGGTAATATTGACTTCCGTAAGACTGATAAATGCGGGCCGTGGGGTTGGGTGTTTATCATGGACTGGTATCAGAAGTAGCTCGACTACAGCGGCCACAGTATTACCAGGTACCGGCCCGCTGTTTTTTGTTTTTTTCTTCATCCCCAGTCTTTCACTGAACTAGTTCCCTTGTCTCCTTGTTTTACACAATAGCATTAAAATAACCACTACACAATGTAACTGTGAGAGAAGAGTATTCGTGTGACTGTTAACAGACACGGACTTTTTCCCTTCAGGGCATGGTGAGACACTGATTACACAATTATGGTGGATTGCAGGAAATCTGCATCAAGCTACAACAATAGTTGGATGTGATCCCCACGAGTGAGATACATTAAAATATGGACCAATAGAATCAAAGGACAATGGATCAAGCTTGTTCATACTCGACGTTGTTGTGTTTACATGAGATGATGAACAATTGTCAGGATTGGTGAGTCTCAAAAATACATCCACACAAAAACCTGCTGGACATACCCAACTACCAACCCCACACAGTTTTGCCACGGTCAGGAGGAGGCTAACATTAAAAAATAGCATGGTTATAGTAGGACTTGGTCAATGTCAACTTGACTTGGGTGTGGTAAAAGGGTGATGGGACATGTCAGGTGACGGAGTTCAAAATACCATCCACACAAGTGGTGGAAATCAAACCACCCCCAACCAAAACCCAATAGTTTGTGCGAGTCAGGAGGGGATGCCTAAACATTAAAAAAAGGACGGTAGAGAAGTACTGGTCAATGTCAACTCTACATATTTTGTTACAGAATGATGGAGACATGTCAGCGAGACCGGGAGTTCACAAATACCATCTCACCACATGGCTGGAATCAAAATTACCACCACAACAGTTTGCGATATCAGGATGAGGCTAGGCATTCAAAATAGGACGGTATAGTAGGAGCTCTGGTCAATGTCCACTGTACTTGATCGTATGTTAAGCAGAGACTATGCGGAGACATGTCTGGAGATGGAGTTCACATAAACCTTCCACAGTGTGGAAAATCACAATCAAAACTACGCACAGAGAGCATTTGGTGGTGAATGCAAGAGTAGTCTAAACATTAAAATAAGGGTGGTAAAGCGGAGCTTGGTCAATTCAACTCAACTTGGAGCATCACAAAAGATGATGTAGACACGTCAAGAAATATCGTCAACCAAAAGAATTGTGCCTCGAATGAAGTGCTGACCACTTTTTTAGATAACCATGAAGTTTGTATCTAGGGTTTCCACACCTTGGCAAAGCCTGAAAACTAGACATCATCAGCATCGCAGGAGCTGAACAAAAACCACAAGCAGAATTACCTCGATGGGGTCAGAGATGTGTCTTACGCAGCCAATAACATATTGATCTCGGCAAGTGGAGTTGCGTCGCGGCGTGCAGGTGACAATAACTCCTTTTGTTGTGACGAATGTTGACACTTGAAAGTCAAATCAACTCACGACAGAGCAATTAATTAAGTGTTTGTGGGAAGGAATTTCCCGATTTCCCCCCTAATATGGTCAAATTGGTGTAAACCACTTTCCTTTTTTGCTTCCTCTAGATCAACACCTGTAGATGTTCTAAAGAGGTTTTGTCTTAGATGACCCTTTTTCACAATGTAATTAACGGTCACGTTTAATGGAAAACGGGACCTAACCAATCCACTGACATTGCAACAGGATGTTCGCATAGAGAGTGGTCAAGCTCACACTGTGGAAAATCGCCATGGTTAGTTTGGTTGGAGCCGAACGTTACTATCGACATATGAAGTTGCTTCCTAATTCTTACATTTTGTGCAATGAGCAGACCTGTCAACAGGGAACTGACATGGAAATACCGTCTACTATGATTGCCCTGGGGTTCTTCTTGCCTCCGCGGCAACTAGAATTTGATGAACTTGAAATACCTGGGTCTGGCCTGGGCAATTATATAACACCTGTCCTGTCTGGTGTAGCATTGCGTGCTACTAAAATACCTGGTGTCAGTCTAAATTAGTGTGCAGGCATTTGCTATAAGGGGTCCGTGTGGGTTGGAGCGCTTGGCGCCCTGAACTCCCTGCACACCACTGCCGTACCTAGAAATCGCGTTGGTGTGAATAGTCGTAATCCGGAATTACCCACTTTTGTCAAGGCTGTCGCCCCCAGTCATTTCCCACTATGGGCTCATTTGGCTCAAGCGCTCCGAAACGCCTCACTTCGTTGCTGGTGGTCCTGATATTTACCGTTTATGCGCACGAATTTGGCCCGTGGATTTTTGGTGCACCGCGATCGTATTTTGGCGTCATCAGTTGCCGGTTTTTGGTTTCCAAGTACATTCACAGGCGTGGCTAATTGCCAATTATCATGATAGTCCTTTATTCCCATTTGTCCTCGACTGCATCTTCCTTCACTCAATATATTCTCCCCATTCATGAATGCTTGTATTCTTATTTGGGAGTGCGTTCGTAATTTTCCTTGAGACTTCTTTTTAGTCCGTGTTTATAGCGCAATAGTTATTCGGTATCTCCTATACAATGTACCGAATAGATCCCTCGGCCCAGGTGCGACCAAAGTCGAACATGCTTCACCTGGTGATATCCAGATTACTTTTTTGCAGCATGTTAGGATGGTTTGTGTAATATGTACGTTCCTAGCCCTAAATTCATTGGTCACTATTGTGACCATCTACAAGACGTATTTCCAGGGATTTTTTTTCACACTTAGTGCGTTCTACTTCACTGGTGCAGCTAGAGAGGAGAAATTCTTCTATGAGACCAAGGATATGTACAATGGTTTCTAGTCAGCCCATCTTGGGGGTACTGCATCTCGCCTCTCAAGCAAGATAGCTACGGGGGTATGGGGAGGCGGTATTCGTTGGACGTCTTTATCCCTTGTTTAAGTTCAATGTTGGGTTGCTGCTTCTTTTTGAAATTTTATATTCTCTTTCCAACTGTCACCCGAATCTGCTTTCTGACACTTTGTAATCTTTCTTTTATCTCGGACTTATGACATTTGTGTACTTTGGTTTCTAAACTTGTATTGAGTCAAGACCCAAAACCACGATGTTTGGTCTAGATTCATCGAATATATTATGCTAGGTTTTTGGTACGGAAGCTTGTTACTTCAGCCAGGTTTTTGGGTTTCGGGTTGTGAGTCGAAGGCTTCCACTCGCTTGACATTCAGCACATATGCGGTGGCCATATGCTACTGGATTGCTTTGGAGACAAGTCCTTAGGCTTCTGTTAAGCTTATAAATTTACTCAATTTGGTCACTTACTGCAGATTGACACAAACTAATGGAACCAAACTTCCAGGTTCCGGTAATTCGTGTTTTTTATCACTTTGAACCCTAGTATCATATGGTGTCTGAGCTTCTAAGCTAGACCACAGTTCTACCTTATCACAGTATGCAAGCTCCATCAAAAAAATCCACGACTCCTTTCACTATTTCCGTGGCCTTCTACCCCTGGTTGGTTCCCGATATACACGCAGTCCCAAGCTTCTATGTAATGTAGGATACATAATATATATTGTGCACAAGTTAGATACTGGCAGTGCGGCATCTCTACGTACAGGCAGAACCACCTATCTATACAAGTACGTGAGTATACAAAGGCTGTACACATGGTGACTTACATATAGTCTTACCATTCCACATACTCAGTTATTGAATCGAGCCTGTGTTTGCGGCGGGGCAAAAGAATGGCCAAAGAGGCACGAACAACTGTTATCCGTTGACTGCAGGATACAACTGGCATCTAATTCTGCATCCGATAGTCCGGATTTAACAGTGTCATAACCTACTACGTATAAGCGTCCCGGACCATCTGAGCTGCTTTCTTCCCATTTGCGAAGGTTAAAAATCTGTCCAATAAATCTCAGTGAAGATAGGGGGCATGAATTGATTAATACATCTTAAAGTTCTATAATTAAATGAAAACTGGAACATGATGAGACTATGGTTCCTGTACTTGTGCAATGCACGCAGATGAGCCCCCCGAGTACTCTCTTTACTGAGGTTGTCTCCTACATTCGAGAAGCTTCAAAATGTGGTTCATGAACTATCCTTTATAAGTGGACAAGACGCTGCGATACAATGATCCTTCCACTATTGTTGCCAATCCGGAAAACCATTGATCAATAAACCGGTAATAAATATAAAAGAAGGGAAATATATAATTTGTTGTTACTACTTTTCTCCCCCGCCGCATTACCCCACCCTAGGGACAAAGTATAACTAAGCACAGTATAAATCTCCTTCTTCACATTGAGGGCCCAACACCATATCAATCCCCCATTGAAGGGCTAGAGATGGTTATATTATAATTATTGCCCCACTGCCCCCAGAGGCAACCTAGCAGAACCTACGTATGACGTGAAGGGTTTTATTAGGTTGTAAGTGCTGTCATTCTTCTTCTACTAGTACCATAGCGAATAGGTATGAAGACCGAGTTTGTGGGCGCTTGATTCAAGACAGAATATCTCCTAAATCCCGGAGCAAAAATGCTATTGTGACGCCTTATGGCAATACTATGAGGATTGCTAACCTATAAACGGCCCACTAGGTGAGAGCACTACTCTCAGGTCTTCAATAGTAGAGCACTTGACACTTAACTACCTACAAACCGGAAGTCTTAGTCAGATGCACGACACCTGACATATATACATAACGACCTCCACTACCGGCCACCCTTAATAAGTTCAAAAGCCCATATCACTCTCCACTTGCTTTTCGCCACATCTAGGACCGGCATCCTTATAACAATGGAACCAGAGTTCTGTGTGGATCCTTAACTATAATAGTATGCCACTGTCATCAACTCAACTCCTTCTTCCATAGTTGCCATATTTCAGGCTGGTATCACACCTCAGTAATAATTCCTGAAAATGTTTGCATGTTTTTTCTAGGGGCCTATGGCTATGTCATAAACATTTTGTTGTGGCTAGATGGAAATTTTAACTGCTTTTTAAATGTAAATCCAAATACAATTTCGCGGATGCCAAGAGAACCGTCTACGTGAGAACGATTTGATTCTGAAATGACTTTCAAAGTCCCAGATGTGATATGTCCTGGGTGGGAGCATCATCTAGACGAACATAGTCACTAATTTGACGTAAGTGGGAGGCAATGATTAATTTTGACATCACTCGTCTTGTCATGTAATTGATGAATGTAGGGTCACGTGTTATCATCATAGAGGTCATTGTACAGGGAGAGGTGAGGAGATACACTGTGACCTCATCATATTGTCAGTAGTTCAGGTAACTGATGGGTCAGTGTTTCTCTATATATAGGTACATTGTACAGGGAGGGGGAGGAGAATAAAGCTGTGACATCATCTAATTGTGCAGGATGATGTAATGATGGGTCAAGTGTTATCTATATAAAGTCATCTGTACAAAGGGAGGGGGAGGGATAAGACTTTGACTCACCTCTATTGGTCTTCAGTTGATGCCTAGATGGTCAGTGTGCTATCTAATAGAAGGTTCATGTGTAAACAGGGAGGGGTAGGGGATGAGCCGTGACACAGTCATCTATTGTCAGTAGTGATGTAATGAACGAGATCAAGTGTTTATCTATATAGAGGTCATTGTTACAGGGAGGTGGAGGAGTAAGATGTACATACACTCTATTGTTCAGTAGTGATGTTACATGCATTGCAGGGCGGTATAGTGGTTTCTATATAGAGTCATTTTAGGGGGTACGGGGCAGGAGGTGGGGAGGGCGAGGGGATACACGACACACAGGACCATCATCCAACCCAAGTGGGAATACATAATGTGTGATGTGTGTGAGGTGGATTACGGGACGTGGTGTAATCCTATTATGGAGAGTCATGTGTACAGGAGGGGGAGGGAGTCGGGGGGGCGGTTTTTGAAATCATCTATTTGTCAGTAGTGATATGTAATGTGGGTCAGATGTTATCTAATATAGCGTCATGTACAGGGAAGGGGGATGGGGATAAGCTTGTGACATCTTATTGTCAGTAGTGAGTAATGGATGGGACTCATTTTAATCTATATAGAGGTCATTAAGTACGTGGAGGGGGAGGATAAGCTGTGACAATCATCTATGTCAGTAAGTGATTTAATCGATGGGTCAGTGGTTATATATATGAGGTCTGTCAAGGGAGGGGAGGATAAAGGCTGGCATCAAATCTATTGCTAGTATATGTGGTCAGTATCAGTGAGGTCATGTAGGGAGGGGAGGTAGCTTTACATATTATTGTCAGTTGTCGAAGTATGTCTTATATATATACGAGAGTGTCTTATGTACTGGAGCGTGTGACGGAGATATATCGGGAGGGTGGTGAAGTAAATCTATTGTATTAGTGATGTATATTAGGTCAGTAGTTATATATATAGTAGTCATTGTACAATGAGGATTGGGTGCAATAAGCTTGTGACATCATTTAGTTGTCAGTATGATGTAATGATGGCAGATGTTATATATGAGGTCATTGTCAAATTATAGGAGTGGATAAGCTGTTAGCACTCATACTATTGTCAGTAATGATGTAGATGATGGTCTAGTTTCTTGATATAGACGGTCATTGTTACAGGGAGCGGGAAGGAGAAAGCTGTGACATCATCTATTTCGCGTACGGTAGTGATACGGTAATGATGTTCATGTGTACTATATAGATGTCATTGAATACGAGGAGGGGGGAAGAGATATCTGTGACATCATCTATTGTCGTAGTGATGTAATAGGGTCAGTTTTATCTATTATATGAGGTCATTTGTACAGGGAGGGGGAGAGAAGAAGCTCTGTGCCATCGATCTAATTGTTCAGTAGTGATGTATGATGGGTCATGATGTTATCTATATAGGACTATGTACACAGGAGGGGAGAGAGTAACGTGCATCATCTATTGTCAGATAGTGGATGTAAAATCGATGGGTCAGTGTTAATCTGATCATAGAAGGGCATGTCAGTGGAGGGGAGGAGTACTGTGACATCACTATATGTCAGTATGATGTAACTGATTGGTGTCGTGATTATCTATATAGAGGTCAATATTGTTAAAAAACCAGGACGAAAGAGGGAGGTTATAGCTGTGACAAATACCTAATTGTCAGTAGTGATGTAATTATGGGAGTCAAGTGATATCTTATAACATGTCCATTGTACACGGAGAAGGAGAGGAGTGTGAGGATACATCCTTTAAAGAAGCTACCTACAAACTAAATGTGAAGTTATAATAAGAGACCTTTTTGGTCATGGGGGAAGATTCCTTGATGTTAGGGATTGATAGGGTTAACCTGCAGGAGGCATCAGCCCAATCATGCTGATCTGCAGAATATCATTGAGAAAAATTGCCTCAAGGTGAATGTGGTACAAACAAATACAGAATATAATGGACGAAACTTTTAATAAATAATATTCATAAAATACTCCTCTTCCTGCAAAAAACAAGCCCTTAAAGGGGTTATCCGGGTTTAAAACATTTTTTATGGCCGGGCTGGGGAGGGATAGTTAAACATAATAAACATGAACTTACCTCCTCCGGCGCCGCCGATGTCCCGCGCCGCGGTCACTTCGATCCGTGCCCCTGTAAACAAACAGGGGCACGGAAGCCGCGCACAGGGAGCTTCCGGTCCGCGTTGTGGACGGCTCCTCCCATCCGTCCCTATCTCTCAGCGTTGTAAGCGCTGGGAGATGGTGCGCATGGGAGCATCCGGCCGGCCGGAAGCTCCCTGTGCGCCGGTGTAATGAAACCGGCACACCGAGAAGACGGGCCGCGGCGCGGGACATCGGCAGCACCGGAGGAGGTAAGTACATGTTTATTGTGTTTAAATAGCCCTCCCCAGCCCGGACATAAAAAAAAATTTAAACCCGGATAACCCCTTTAAATTATCTATACTGACTATATGTCATGTCTAATTGTATTTTCTGTTTATAATACAGAGACAGAAAATGGAAGTTCCGATATTGTAAATCCCAATAATCCACCGGATCCATCGGGGTGCAGCTCCTCCATCAATGGACCCTAGTTATTTAATTATGAAAAGGAACCAATCAGCAGGTGTGACCATACACACTGGAGCTAGAGTTATGTATTGTCCCTGGAGAGATGTGTAATCAGACCTTTGTGTGTGTTGTTAGTAGCAGCAGGATTGTGATTTATATTGATTTATATTCCCATATTGCCCTGTGGGAGTATCCTCACACTGCTGTGCTCTTTGCACTAAATACATACACTGCCTGTAGTCTTAGTGAAAATCTTATTCAATAAAAGTGTCCTGTAGTGTTGTGTGTTGTTACTTTGCCTCGTTACTACTAAAACACTAATATTGCAGTATTATTTATCGCGCAGTGTCATCAAATAGATTCACAATCAACACATCAATGTCATGCTCAAGGGTTTTGACATTCTAACATTAAACATGCCACTAAGATGTACCTTTGCCCGTGTCTCGGCTGTGCTTTGGCAGGCCTACCCACTGTTCTGCCATGGTTGCCCCTTTTCCTTCTCCGTTTCGTTCACTAATAGGATAAGGTAGAATCTGCGACACCTTATACCACACCATACACACTGCTGTGCAGTTATTATTTAAACTGGTTTTTCTGAGCGCATTGACTGCTCCACAGCCTCTTCCATTGCTCTGAGCTAAAAGCTAAGCAGAGTTGACATAGGGACTGATACTACAGCAGATCACTCCGGTGTAGGGAATAATTCTAGTGCAGTTTAGAGAGTTTAAGAGCACAACAGGGTGAGATACAACCACTGTGGTCAATCCTGGAATGGGTACATCAATAGTAACAAACTCGAGAGTTCAACCATAGAACGTCCAGGAGTGCGCAAACACTGAGAGGCCCCCGGCTGAAGCACACCCAAACTTGCCCCCTTGCGGGTGGTGTATGATTGGGGGCCATAGTAAGGACAGTCACACCTCCTAGCAGTGATAGAAGGACAAACACTGCCCCCTGCTACTGGATGTATGATGTGGGGGTACATAGATTAATGATGGGTCAGTGTTATCTATATAGAGGTCATTGTACAGGGAGGAGGAGGAGATAAGCTGTGACATCATCTATTGTCAGTAGTGATGTAATGATTGGTCAGTGTTATCTATATAGAGGTCATTGTACAGGGAGGGGAGGAGAGAAGCTGTGACATCATCTATTGTCAGTAGTGATGTGTGATGTGTCAGTGTTTCTATATACAAGTCTTTGTAGAGGAAGTTGGGGATATAAGCTGTGACTCATCTATTGTCATAGTGATGTCTGATGGGTCATGTGTTATCTATACTAAAAGGCCATCTGTACAAGGTCTAAAGGACTGTGAGGAGAGTGATAGCTGTGACACTATCTATTGTCAGTAGGTGATGGAATGATAGGGTCCGTGTTACGTCATAATATACGAGGCGTCATTGATACAAGAGGAGGGATGAGATAGGCTAATAATATACATCATCTATTAGTAGTAGTGGATGTAATGATGGGTCGTGTTATCTATAGAGATTCATTGTACAAGGAGAGTGGGTGAGAGAACTGTGCTCCATCTATTGTCATTTGATTTATTATGGGTCTACATGTTATCTAATAGAAGAGATAGTATGTAGCGAGGGGTGTAGTGGGAAGGAGCATCGGCTGTGACAGCTGATATGGTCAGTAGTGATGTAATGATGGGTCAGTGTTATACTAATATAGAACGGGGGTATCATTGTACAGGAGGGGAGAGCAAGCGTGACATCAATCTATTGTCAGAGGATGTAATGGATAGGGTCAGTGTTATCTCTATAGAGGTCATTGTACATGGGAAATGGCGGAGTAAGCGTTGACAGGGCATCTAATTTGTCAGTATGATGTACATGATTAGATTAAGTTGTTACGTCTTATATAGAGGTCATTGTACATGAGGGGGGATGGATAAGCTGTGACATCATCTATTGTCAGTAGTGATGTAATGATGGGTCAGTGTTATTTATAACATTGTCATTGTACACGGAGAAGGAGAGGAGTGTGAGGATACATCCTTTAAAGAAGCTACCTACAAACTAAATGTGACGGAGGAAGCTATTGGCGCTACTACTGCCGACCCTAAGCCCCCGCGCTTAAAATACCACCGAAGGGAAACGTCCCACACGCTACCAAAAATGGGGGCGACACTCAACAAAATCCCTGCGAGTTTTTGTGAAGAAAAACACGCATGCGCTAGTGGTCGAGCACGGATGACTTTAGTGTGCATGTGAGAGGCAGAATAAAATCACCCAATTATCAATTACTGTGGCCTTGGGGATACCAGTTCGGCACCCTTTGTATTACACCACAATTTTTCTACACCGGGTACTGCATGCCGTTCTGATCAGCCTATGCATTTGCATATGCACATCAGTATTGCATGTCATGATACTCAACTCATGTCAAGCCACGGGAACACCGCTCCATTATCGACTTGCTTGTTCATAGTCGTTCCGTTCAAGTGGGGCAATACCTACAAAATGTCTGGTAACTGGAGCTCCCCGGAGTGTATCTGGGCTATAAAGAAAAACAAAACAGATACCCGAGAAGAGACGGATGTACAACCCATGAACAAAATAAATCAAAGGCAAAAAAACTCACATTGTCCAACACAGCGTGTGGACTACCGCACAACACCGCAACATATAAGGAAGTATCACCGAACACAGGTCCGATCCAAGCGTAACCTAGACACGTATGACACTCGTGAAAAACAGTAACTTGTAGGGAGGACACTTGAAAGCTCGGTACGACCCTACAGTTTACAAAGGTCAAATTCGAGACGGAACTTTTCCGCCGATGCTCGAGAAAAAAAACTAAAGGGACAGGCGTTATCTGCGGATATGAATGAGCCGGGGTGTCCATCTGTGAGAGGTCAACGTGGTGCAGGACTGCAACAAATAGCACGGGTTTGTGCAGGGGGTGGACCGTCTAAGAGACTCCGTGACAACATAGAAGCTTAGCCCCAACAGCGCTGCGAACGCTCTCAGAAGGCTCGGTCAAATCATTGCATTTAGAACCATGGGGAGGAATGGACTATACAGCGAATACACACAGAGGAGTCGAGAAAAAACGCATGCCTGAGGAAGCGGATGACAAACGGTAAAACTGATAATCGTTACGTAAGGAAAAAGAGGGGAAGAAAAAGCACTCAGCTTAACCCGTTGGATATGCCAAAATTTATAAGAGTGGCAACGGCTCATGGGCCTGGAACAGGAGTTAACCGAGAAATGGTCAGCTAGATACAAGCATGCTAAAAAAAAAGAACAACCAAAGTTCAAATACTTGACCCTGAACTAAAGGAGGAGGAGAAAACTGCCGGTGTATAGTTCTAAGGCGTGGCAGCAGTGGCAGTGTCGGTCTATGAAGTGTACAATTCCCACTAACACCTAAAAAATAGACTCGAGCATGCTTTCACCAAAGGAGGGGATGCAAGAAGCGGCTGAAGAAGGGATGGGGAGATGTTCCGCGTATGTGCGAGGGGCTGACGAACAGATGTTGACAGGTAATATTTTAGAGAAATCGATACCCGTTTACAGCATGTGACGACATAAGTGACCGAAAGCGTACCATAACATCATGTGAAACAGCCCTAAAAAGTGAGCTTACACAGCTCTTATGTGATGGGAGAGGGGCATCCATGGAGGAACGCTATTCCATGATTAAAGAGCGACAGTATCGGGCATTCATATTGCGCTGCTAATGATTGCAACTTCAGGTGTCCAGCATAGAACTGCAGACACATGATAGGCCCGAGTTCCACTATTTATCAAAGGGGGCAACACCACAAATGAAAATTACTGCCTTACCAGCTCTTTTGACTACAGAAGGTATGATGTCGCTATCAATAGCCTACGGTGCGATGTCGCGCGCAGGCGATCTTGTTATGAGAAGTAGCTTGAAGTTCGCGGGTGCGGGATGGCGCGAGGGAGACAAAATGTGTGGACCGCTATTGTAGCGATCGTTGCCGGCAAAACTATCGGGACATAAACCACGCAGGGGCAACGGCATACATGATCTACTGAGCTGCCTATATTCGGGATAAGCTTGAATGGCGCGCCAGTCAGTCCAGGAGCCCCGTGGGGTTCCTCGGTCGTTGGCACCCCCAAAGACACGACAAGCGGTGGCCTGGGGGCCAACGTTGTACTTTGTCAATAAATTCATACTTTATATTTCACAAGCGAGGCCGGATCTTTGGTGAAATCATTTCACTCCTAGGAAAATTGGAATAGCATAGTCTGGTTCTAGTTTTAATGTTTTCTCCTTCGGAACATTGTTTCCTTGATTTAAGAGTCGACATAATGTGGCATCCATATGTGCTGCTGGGGCTATGTAATTTCAACGTTTACAGGTCTCCATCCACGCATGGCTGAAAAGCGGAACAGAATGGCGACCCAAGACATCCACTAGTGTTACTCATGGTAAAGACAAACCTGGTGGCAAGATTCTTTCCATGACACAGGCGGTCGTTTGATAAGAGGGAGACCATGGGTGTTGTCATGAGACATGGAACTATAGTAGTAGATTCAAGTTGTCTGCAGTGAAAACTATGTAGTTTATTTGGGATGAGGTCTGCGTTCCACTGCCAGGCGACTGTTCGCGCTAAGTCCAGAGCCCAGCTGGTACCTCATACGGGGCTCTTCTCTGGGAATACCAAAGCAGCGACCTCGTAGAAGACACCTATGTTGTATTAAGATCAAGTGTAGTCTGTGGTTCTGATAAGTTGTGGGGAGTTTATGGGCGGTGAGGGGAATTAAACAGATAATACTCTCAATCGCTGAATACTATATGTGGGAAATGATAATTGCACAGTATGAGTTTTGTATGGCAACTGTCTCACAGCAGGGTAGGCGACTAAAGGTTAACAACACATGATGTGGGAAGCCATGAAACACAGACTCAACTAAATATCGTGCCTGACAACAGCTCGTGTGGGTGATCTAAGTGTGGAGCCAATGCTATAGGGAGGTCCACTGATTGGACGACGTTTTAATATTAATATAATTGAGCGCCGGTGTAGGTGGGCATCCAAAAAGTTATTCACAGACCAGTGCAGCGATGTAGGGTCCGGTCCGGCGGTAAAAATGAACTAGCATTGAACTGTTCACTGTAGCTGGCCTCCCGCCCAAAAATTGTCTTAAAACACAAGTTGACGCGGAGTCAGTTTCGCCTACATAAGGTACTATAGCGTATAGGCTATCCCGTAGTTCGGTCCTAAAAGGAAAAAAGCGTCCCAGTTTTTCCAGTCTCAGGGGTGACCGTCCGTCTCTGCTTAGTGTAGGCAAAGAGGAGTAAGAATAGGACAATTAGCGGGAAGGAGTGCATACATATATTCAGGTTGAGCTTCTTTACACCGGTGGTGAAATGGAAATCTGCTGAGAAATTCAGGGGGAGCTTATGGGATAACGCCATCTTGATTCAGCCTAGCTCATAACGCTGTCAGTCAGTCAGAACAAGGCTTAGTACAGGCTTAGTCGAGGGGATGAATGATGGGGCCACCTACATGCAGAAGCACGGAAAAACCCGCAGCATCGTGGAAAGACAACACACTAGCGGGCATGTTGCAGGGCGAAAAGAAGGGTCTCCAAGCGTCATACGCGCAACTTCTTGTCCACATTTCCAGCTTTGACAAACGTCCAGTCAGTTGTCAGGGAGCTGTGTGATCATTTAGACAATCGGTATGGCTCATTCTACGTGCCTCTCTCCACTCACCATCTATCTCTGTAACGATCAGCCCTACTTCGCCGAGACTAAAGGAATGACCAGGTGACAGGTGTCTTGCTGGGATGACATAAAACTGGACAAGGCTATGAATAAGCCTTAAACCACCTGCCAGTGACTGGCACGCTGCTGCTCGCCTGACGTGCGGGGTCAAAAACCGTCACAACTTGTCCCACCGACGCAAGAAGTCACGCGCCTCTCTCTCTGGGAAGGGGTCGGGTTTCAGCCTGCGATAAGACAGACTGGGTTCGCTAATATAGCTGTCAGAAGAGAAGGAATCTGTTATGCAATCAGACTTTGGCCCACCAGGGGGGCCTTAGGGACTTCGCAGGCAGTGGGATACATCATATTTAAAAGAGAGCAGCCGTAGTAACAAGGGCTTAGAAAAGACGAAATTGAACAAGGGCGGAGATAAAGACATCAAGTTTCACCACGTCCTTTCCACTTTAGTTCCACTCCTCAACGGAGGAATGAAGTGAAATTACTATTCTGACTTGTACCAACTGTGGATCGGGGCAGAGACTAGTGAAAACTAGCCAACGTAATAAAGCCCTGTGAGAAAAAAATGACTAAATATCTAACGAATAAATCATCTTGAATGCGCGGGTCTAAACAGGTAGGCAGCCCTAGCATGAAAAGAAAGTTAAGAGGCAAAAAGGGAAAAAATCTTTAGACCACAATGCGAACGAACAAGAGTACCTTAACAGGGGGAGGGAAAGGGGAATTAAGACGTTAGAACGACAGAGAATGGATCAACAAATCGCGCAACTCAAGTTAATAAGCCTGGAAGGCGGAACAGTTGCTCTCCATATCCAGGTCCTCACTGCGCACCACCTCTTCCTAGTGCAGTTTAGAGAGTTAAGAGCAGAGCAGGGTGAGGATACAACCACTGGAATGTGTACATGCAATAGTACAACCAGTCACCAATAGAAGTGATAGGAGGACACACTGCCCCCTGCTGGTGTGATGATGTGGGGTCTGTGGTATAGGACAGTCACCCCTAGTAGTGATAGGAGGACACACTGCCCCCTGCTGGTGTAATGATATGGGGCGCCATGGTATAGGATAGTCAGTCACCCCTACCAGTCACCCCTAGTACTGATAGGAGGACACACTGCCCCCTGCTGGTGTAATGTTGTGGGGGGACATGGTATAGGACAGTCAGTCACCCCTAGCAGTCATAGGAGGACACACCACCCCCTGCTGGTGTGATGATGTGGGGGGACATGGTAACGGACAGTCAGTCACCCCTAGCAGTGATAGGAGGACACGCTAGATACTTATATACGCTGCTCGAAAAAATAAAGGGAACACTTATACAACACAATATAAATCCAAGTAAATCAAACTTCTGTGAAATCAAACTGTCCACTTAGGAAGCCGCACTGATTGACAATAAATTGCACATGCTATTGTGCAAATGGAATAGACAACAGGTGGAAATTATTGGCAATTAGCAAGACACACTCAATAAAGGAGTGGTTCTGCAGGTGGGGACCACAGACCACTTCTCAGTACCAATGCTTTCTAGCTGATGAGTTTCACACTCGTGGTAGCATGAGACAGACTCTACAACCCACACAAGTGGCTCAGGTAGTGCAGGTAGAAACCATCCGCAACCTCATCAGGAGCATGCCTAGGCATTGTATGGTGGTCATACAGGCATGTGGAGGCCCCACACAATACTGAGTCGCATTAGGAGCATCCCGAGGCATTGTAGGGAGGTCATACAGGCATGTGGAGGCCATACACAATACTGAGCCTCATCAGGAGCATCCAGAGGCATTGTAGGAAGGTTATACAGGCACGTGTAGGCCACACACAATACTGAGCCTCATCAGGAGCATGCTGAGGCATTGTATGGAGGTCATACAGGCACAAGGAGGCCACACACAATACTGAGCCTCATCAGGAGCATGCCGAGGCGTTGTATGGAGGTCATAAAGGCACATGGAGGCCAAACACAATACTGAGCCTCATCAGGAGCATGCCGAGGCGTTGTAGGGAGGTCATATAGGCACAAGGAGGCCACACACAATACTGAGCCTCATCAGGAGCATGCCGAGGCGTTGTAGTGAGGTCAGACAGGCACATGGAGGCCTAACACAATACTGAGCCTCATCAGGAGCATGCCGAGGCATTGTAGTGAGGTCATACAGGTATGTGAAGGCCAAACACAATACTTAGCCTCATCAGGAGCATGCCAAGATGTTGTAGTGAGGTCATACAGGCACGTGGAGGCCACACACAATACTGAGCCTCATCAGGAGCATGCCGAGGCGTTGTAGGAAGGTCATACAGGCACTGGAGGCCACACACAATACTGAGCCTCATCAGGAGCATGGCAAGACGTTGTAGGAAGGTCATAGAGGCACGTGTAGGCCACACACAATACTGGGCCTCATCAGGAGCATGACAAGGTGTTGTAAGAAGGTCATACAGGCACGTGGAGGTCACACACAATACTGAGCCTCATCAGGAGCATGACAAGGTGTTGTAAGAAGGTCATACAGGCACGTGGAGGTCACACACAATACTGTGCCTCATTTTGTCTTGTTTTATAGACATTACATCAAAGCTGGATACCTGTAGTGTATTTTTCCACTTTAATTTTGTGTGTGACTCCAAATCCAGGCCTCCATTGGTTAATAAATTTGATTTCCATTGATTATTTTTTTGTGATTTTGTTGTCAGAACATTCAACCTTGTACAGAACAAAGTATTCAATGAGAATATTTCATTCACCCTGATCTTGGATGTGTTATTTGAGTGTTCCCTGTTATTTTTTTGAGCAGTGTATCTATTGTATGTATGTACTTCAACCTTCCTTCCAAATTTCCATTCAGCCAGATAAGTGTCACCCACCTAAACTGATTAGTAAACATGGAGCCCATCAGCAGGCAGCACTGATGACATCACACGGTGCCCGGAAGATGAGACTGCCTAAGCTTCAACATCATATTATAGAGGCGACAAAGTCCCAAATCCTCCACTCCCTGTCCCGACAAAAATGTCTTCCCCCTGTTCCATATAAACTACCATGCCCTATTTCAGCCAGTCAGGAGCGACATCGCAACTCCACTGCAGCACTGGCCTCCAAACTTGCCTGTGCTAAGTGGGCGATATAGCGGACGTGCACCGTCCATAGAGACTACCGTAGGGAAACACAACAGTATAGACAATTTAAAAAGAGGATCCAAGAAAATATGCTAGCAATTAAAGACACAAAGATACACAATTGCGAGGCATATGTGAAATACCATCATACAGGGCAAACCAGAGATTTCCTTCAGGGGTATTGAGGAAGTACGGCTCCCGACGGAGAGGAGGAGACTGGGGATAGACATGATCACGAGACTAGGAGGAAGCCCAGTGACCTTTAGAATGAACTCGGTCAAACCATCTATGAATGAATGATTTCATTCATATGCAAAGTTTTCACAGAATAGGAGATACAAACATCCCTGGGCATCGGAATATAAGTACAACCTCCCAGTTTATAAACATCCCTGGAATAATGGCCCATCCAACTGGGTAGGCTGCGATCTTTATATGTACATTACGGGTAGAAAACCCCCTTATGTACTCTATTTTACCATACATCTCTATGTGACCAATCTGACCACACATCTATGGACGACTTTAGTCCTTGAAGTCATTGATGACATACAGTATTCAACATGTACAGGAAGGATGAGTGCAAATAAGGGCACGTGTAGCAAGGACGGTTCTATCTTGTAAACAAACTAACAATGTCTGCCAGCCCATTTTGAAAACTCCAATAGATAAGCCGAACAGCTAGCTCACCTATGCCACCCACGCTTTATATATGTCACTACGTCATTCCATTAACAGGGATACTTTCAATATGGTCCACAATCCTTGGGCTTTTAAGCAGGGTATATATAAAAATGGGTAACAGCCCAGCCATTTCAGCATGAGAAGAAATAGGCGCATAGGGATGTTTTTGGCGCCCAAGCATCGTATGGTAACACACTGGCGAGGACATGTGATGACTATGGAATATACTTGTGAGGGGCATCGGACATCTGTCGCACGACTGGGACTGTGAGAGAAAGGTAAATGCCAATGCCCCACGAGATGTCAGAGACGAATAATATATGTCTGAGCATTTACTCTAAGTACAGCTCCAATTTGGGTTATGATGTACGATACCATGAACTGCAATTATACCCTGTTTACTTGATCAACAGGAAGTTATCCTAACTTGAATGAGTAGGACGGCAGGACGAGGCGGCGTCGGGGATACCTCCCTACACGCTCCAACTTGGTTCTTAATAAGTCAAAAAAAAAAACAGGGACAAAAAAAAAAAAAATAAAAAAAAACTTTCGCCAGAATTAACAAAAACGAAAAAAATTTTGACATAGAGTGATGCCCGCCCCCGTGCATATAGGAGAAGCTGAGCTGATTGGTTAAAACGAAGGAGGCATGTCAGCGTGAAGAGCTTATGGAGCCAGCAAATCTAAAGCAGGACCGCAACAGCACAGCCGCGGCCATAAAATGCCGGACGATGCACCAGCACAGACCATATGTGACACATACCCCTAATATTAATGCCGCAAACAAATGACCCCTGATGAGTCTAGGCCGGATGAAACGGTTGGGTCTTAGGGTAATACGCCATTAGCAGCAGTGTGCAGTGTTTCAGCCATTACTAGAACTTAGCGAGGAGAGTTCACAGGAGTAACGTTAGTGAACTCTCGTCAAGTAGACTAGTTTTGCTGGACGTTGCAGATGTGCTTTAGACCAGCGATCTCAGCTGGTATGATTCTGCCGGCACACACAAGTTTTTATCTGCCACAACCCAATGTGTCAGTAAAAGAATGCAAAAAAATACTGGCGATCTGACACGGCAGCTTACAGAATATAAGGCTGACGTTCACCAGCTTAGGAATTGTTCAGACAGAGTAATCGGCAGTATATATTGGGATTAGGCTAGGCACAGGCACAGTTATATGTTCCACCGTAGATTTAAGGTATAAGAGGCCATCATTATCGGCCATCTATCTGTCCTCTACATAACAGCTTTACAATTTTAAGCTGTTTTACAATGGCTCTGCCTGTAATGCCAGGAACGCACACAGCAGCTACTTCCACTATGATGACACTAGTGCATTCACAGAGTACGCCATCCCAACAAGTTTACCACTTACTAACACCATATACGCTCTACGAGTATTGATTGTGGCGTAACAAGCCCAATTAGCCACAGCAATATAGCTTGTTATCATAATATCAGGACATACTAGCTGTGAAGGAGAAATATAGGGGATTTGAACCGCAATAACTGCGCCCGCATGACAACCCTGCAGGCATTTACCAGTCTATGTCTAGACTGAAGATTAACAACTTGTTTCATGTTGGTTTGTCGGTGACTTGGAGTCTATTTTATATAAAGTATATCTCAAAGTTATATTTTAAAATTATTCTCATTCTCAGTGATTATATACTGAAGCCCCGCCCATGCGGAAACCGAAGTTCATCAATTTCCTTCATGTGAGAGTTTATAATCTGGCTTAGATGGAACTTGTACCATGACCATGTAAAACATATGGGGCCATTGATATACCCTTTGAACATGATAGTTGAATAATTTATATGGAAATGGAAGACACTTTGGACAGAGTATCTCTCTAATGGTCCTTTACCAGCACAGTGTGATGGACAGGGGTTTTTACACTTGAATATAGTGATGAAACTGAAATAAAAGTGATCTTGGCACAGTCTTGAGAGTTTTTGAATTTATTTTTTTTCTAAAAAGTTTTAAAATGCAGTTGTGCCTACAATTTAGGATATTACTCACATGCTGTACATGGTTTTATTTGTATCTTTCATGTTTATCTTTTTATTTGTATCTTTCATGTTTATTTGTATTTTCATGTTTATCTCTCTTTTTCTGTATGACAGTGTATTGAGCAGAACCAGATTTGCTGATATTGTATTACTGGAACGATTATTTTTACTAATGTATTTTCCCACATACAACATGTTAGTAATACCAATTGTATGCACAACTGCATTAGATATTGGGGCAGATTTACTTACCCGGCCCATTCGCGATCCAGCGCCGCGTTCTCTGCGCTGGATTCGGGTCCGGCCGGGATTTATTAAGGTAGTTCCTCCGCCGTCCACTAGGTGGCGCTGCTGCGCTGAAAAGCATCTGAACGCACTGGAATTCACCAAGGCCGGCTGAGTGAAGGTTAGCGCAAGCTTCGCAACACATTTTCGGTTTTTAAATGCGGTGATTTTTCCGAATACGTCAGGTTTTCGTTCGGCCACGCCCCCCGATTTCCGTTGCGCGCATGCCGGTGCAGATGCGCCACAATCCGATCGCGTGCGCCAAAATCCCGGGGCAATACAGGGGAAATCGGCGCAAATCGGAAATATTCGGGTAACACGTCGGGAAAACGCGAATCGGGCCCTTAGTAAATGACACCCATTAGGATAAAAAATAAATTCAGAAACTCTAAAGATTAAGGTTTAATTATAGGGAGAGCTCCAGGGGCTTCGAATCCCGGGGCCCCCACCACTTTACTCATAAGGGGGCCCCCACCAGCATTGTCCTACAGTCAGCTCACTCACAGATGTGAGTTGACTGTCTCTGAGAGCGATGTGTCAGCCTAGAAATATGTGAAGCCCCGCCCTTGAGGAACCATAGTTAAATAATCTTAGAACGCTCAATTTGAGAGTGCAATTGTGCAAATTCTCCCTCTTAAAAGATTGAATGTATAGTGAAATTTTGAGTGCAAACCTCCTTCCATCAGCAAGGGCATTGAAGATGAAGCATGGCTGGATCTTTTAGCGTGCCATTGATCCCTAGCACACCGCCAGAGAGGCTTCGTACAAAGGATTTCGAGGTCCTGGAGTGGACTAGCCACTCTACAGATCTCAACCCCATAGAAAACCTATGGAGGGAGTTGAAAGTCCATGTTCAGTCATTGCCAACAAAGGAAACATAACAAACTATTGCGATAAACTTTTGCTCTGTTTTGCACCATAATTTGCAGATAATGGGGCTTATTTACTAAGGGTCTGTGGATCGCATTTCCGTAGGACTTCCCGTCATTTTCGAGATTTGCGCCACTGTGGCAGGGATTTAGAAGGGGATTGTGTTGCACGCAATCGGATTTTGGCGTAGTCGGCTTTCTGACTGATTCGGACTGGGCGCGGGATTTAAGATTAGATTCAAATTGGTTCGCATCCCAATCACTCCCATGTACAGGAAGAAATGGTGACTCCATCTGACCTGGGCGGGGAAGCGACACATGCAGGATAATCGGGGCACGCTCTTAGTGAGTCGCGGCACAGGGGCATTATCGTCTGACACAATGCTCACTTTCGGGAATCCGAGGACTGGGTCAGTAAATGTGCCCAGTCTTATCTAAAAACATCAGTAACCTTACAGAAAATTGGTTTCCTACAAATCTAAAAGGAAGTCATATAGTCATGTTGATTTCATGTCACCGTATTAGTTTGACTCTTGTGAAATTTTACCTTCTACGGCCTCGTGATTCAGAATGTAATAGCCAAACACACTCCCCGTCCATCCACTTCCAAGCGAATTACCACGGTCCCCACGCCACAGAAAGTCAACCCGGTTTGCGGCAAGCTCTGGTGACATTCGCGTGCCACTGACTCCGCCCCCAGGTGGTCGTCTTATTTCCTCGCCGTGGTGGTTCTCGTCGGTCCCTACCGTAGTCGGCTTTCTGACTGATTCGGACTGGGCGCGGGATTTAAGATTCAAATTGTGTCGCATCCAATGCACTCACATGTACCAGGAAGAAGATGGTGAACTCCATCTGACCTGGGCGGGGAAGCGACACATGCAGGATATCGGGCGCACGCTCTTAGTGAGTCGCGGCACAGTGCATTATCGTCGGACAATGCACTTTCGGGAACTCCGAGGGATGGGGTAAGTAAATGTGCCCCAGTCTTATCTAAAAACATCAGTAAAACTTACAGAAATGTGGTTCCCTACAAACCTAAAAGGAAGGTCATTAGTTCATGTGATTTCATGTCATCCGTATGATTTGACTCTTGTGAAATTTTACTTCTACGCCTCAGTGATTCAGAATGTAATAGCCAAAACACACAATGGCAACCGGCCATCCACTTCCAAAGACGAATCACCACGGTACCACGCCACAGAAAGTCCAACCCGGTTTGCGGCAAGCTCTGGTGAAAATCGCGTGCCACTGAGACTCCGCCCCCAGGTGTCGGCTTATGTCCTCGTCCGTGGTGGTCTAGTAGGTCCACTACCTCTGCTGCCTGACACCTAAAAACATCACAAAAACACAGAAATGTGTATTCCAACAAACCTAAAAGGAAGGTCATAAGTTCATGTGATTTCATGTCATCGGTTTTGCCTTGATACCTGTCAAAATTTACTTCCATGCATCAGTGATTCAGAATGTAATAGCCAAACCACACAAGGGCAACCGGCCATCCACTTCCAAAGAAGACCACAGGGAAATGTTATTATTACGCCTTTGTTCTTGTCACCTGACTATGTATATATACATATGAAGGTCTTGTCAGGTTCTCCAGAAGATTCCGTCCAGGAGGGATCAGAGCAGAGCTCCTCACCATGGACATCCTCCTCACGCTCCTCTACATGTCTCTCCTCATAGGTGAAGCTTCTTCTCATTATCAGACATTGGATGTAGATGTTTTTTATTACGTTCTATTGGTCACTCTATGATTTTTTATGTCTTCTCTGCAGGTGGAGTAGAGATGTTAGTATGGATAGGTAACTATTTCCCATCTTCTCTCTGTTGAATCTTATTTTTCGACTGTTCCCAATTTTCTGGCCTTGTTTTGAATTTTCCTTGATTTTTTTTTATTTGTGCCTTGGGTTGTAACCACCAAGTATCTGAGTCTCTATGAAGGCAAAGTGTTACATGTTACACCTTCATCCATACTCTTTCCTGTGTCATTCTTCACCGGGATGCAATGGCGTGTTGAGCCACTTGCCTCAGGCGGCACCACCTAGAGCAAGATTGGGGGATCGCCATGCATCCCGGTGAAGAATAGAACAGGAAAGCGTATGGTGAAGGTGTAACAGCTAAAACTTCCTCATAGAGACTCAGTACTTGGTGGTTCACCCAGGCAAACATAAAAAAAATCAAGGGAACATTCAAACAAGGCCAGAAATGGGGAACAGTCGCAAACTAAGATCAACATAATGTTCACATCAAGATTCACGTGAAGAGAGAGAGAGGGAAATAGTTACCTATCCATACTAACATATCTACTCCACTTCAAGAAGACTAAAAACATAGAGTGACCAATAGAAACTAATAAAAACATCTACATCCATGTCTGATAAGAGAAGACGCTTCACTATGAGGTAGAGACATGTAGAGGAGTGTGAGGAGGATGTCCATGGTGAGAGCTCATGCTCTGATCCCGTCTGGACGGAAATCCTTCCTGGAGAAACCTGCAAGTCCTTATATATATATATACCTAGGTGACAAAACAAAGGCGAAAATAAAACATTTCCGTGGTCTTCTTTGGAGTGATGGCCGGGTTGCCATTGTGTGTGTTTGGGACTATACATACTGAATCACTGATGCATGAAGTAAATTTTTTGACGGTATCAGGCAAAACCTGAGAATCACATGAACTATGACCTTCCGTTTTAGGTTTGTATGGACTACACATTTCTGTGTTTTTTGTGAGTTTTGATAAGATGATCTTGCCAATTATGGTGAAAAAAAGAACAAAGGTCATCTCAATAGTTTGTAGAATCCTTTGTGGCAATTCTGGAGTTGAGCCACTTGCCTCAGGCGGCACCACCTAGAGCAAGATTGGGGGCAACATTAGGGCCGCTGTCACTTGCTACAGAACAGAACCTGACACTTAAAGAAAGTGTCTCTTAACACCCAATGTTAGCAACGGTGTTAGACATGGCATGGAGATCTCACTTAACCTGATTTATTACTAGTGGATGGGGCAGTGGGGGCAGCGTCCTATAGCCCGCTTCAGGCAGCAGAGAATTTAAGTTCCCCACTAGCGGGGTGGTTAGATACAGCAGCTCAGCTCTACGTATGGTAGACACCTCTATAAAATGGTATACAAGCTGTACACAGTGATTACACACCAGTCACATCTACCAATATCATCTGTGATTGTAGTAAGAACGGAGCAAAAGGAGAACACTGTAGTCCTGCAGCTGCATATTTCTCCATAGCCTTAGTTACATGACAACATCGTAAACTACAGTTTTGACATTTAAAGGTTAATAATCTGTAATAAAGCTCAGTGCATATAATTCGGTTGAAGGATTTATGATTCTTAATTGCTATGAATCAAAGAAGATCAAGGTTTTTGTACAGCAGCTCATGGTCTCTACTTCTTTATTGATGTTTTTCTCTAAGCACGAGAAGCAAAATGTGCTGAATCTGGAAAATGGCTGAACTGTTATAGAGATCCTATTGTCTTTGAGTGTAAAAATCAAGAAACTATCGACTCAATCAACAGGTAATGAGATATAAAAGTATCGTAAATATATGTAAATTTCTGTGCTTCCTACCTTTAACCCCTCCCCTGAAGGACCACATACAGTATAATATCCCTCTATTGTCCCACTATAAAGTGGCCCCGACCTAGGAGCTTATACAGTGCTCAAAAAAGCTTATTTGAAAGTAGAAGACCCCCTTTAAGTCAGTTTATAGGTTGTAATTGTTGTCATTCTTCTTCTAGTACACATAGCGATAGGTATGAAGACAGAGTTTGGGCGTTTAGTTGCAAGAGAAATCTCCCTATATCCGGGCGATGCTATTGGACGCCTTATGTCAATGACTATGATGGATTGCTAAACTATAACTGCCCACTAGGTGAAGCACTCTCAGGTCTTCATAGTGAGCATGACACTTACTACCATGACCGAAGGTAAGTCAATGCACCTGACATCTGCATATACATAAGACCTCCAACTACAGGCCAACCCTAAAGCCCAGATCACTCTCCTGCTTTTCTGGCCGCAGGACCTGCACTGATCATGTGACCATGTTTCTGCAGGTCCTTTACCATAAAGTATAGACTCCCTACCTCTCTTATGTCATATTGACCGCCTGGTATCAGCATACAGTATAATTCTCAAAAATGTTGCATGGCTCTTAAAGAAAACTATTTTTGTTGTGACCTAGATGGAAATTTTACTGTTGTGGAACAAATGTACAATACATCGCCGGATGCCAAGGGACCGACTACGTCAACGGGTTTGATACTGAAATGAATTTTACGGTCCCAGATGGATATGTCCTGGTGGGAGCATTCAGCGAACATAAGAATTACTTTGAGTAAGTAAAGGCAATGATTTAGGCTGTGACATCATCTATTGTCAGTAGTGATGTAATGATGGGTCAGTGTTATCTATATAGAGGTCATTGTACAGGGAGGAGGAGATAAGCTGTGACATCATCTATTGTCAGTAGTGATGTAATGATGGGTCAGTGCTATCTGTATAGAGGTCATTGTACAAGAAGATGGAGGAGATAAGCTGTGACATCATCTATTGTCAGTAGTGATGTAATGATGGGTCAGTGTTATCTATATAGAGGTAATTGTACAGGGAGGGGGAGGAGGTAAGCTGTGACATCATCTATTGTCAGTAGTGATGTAATGATGGGTCAGTGTTATCTATATAGAGGTCACTGTACGGGGAGGGGAAGGAGGTAAGCTGTGACATCATCTATTGTCAGTAGTGATATAATGATGGGTCAGTGTTATCTATATAGAGGTCATTGTACAGGGAGAGGAAGGAGATAAGATGTGACATCATCTATTGTCAGTAGTGATGTAATGATGGATCAGTGTTATCTATATAGAGGTCATTGTACAGGGAGGGGGGAGGAGATAAGCTGCGACATCACCAATTGTCAGTAGTGATGTAATGATGGGTCCGTGTTATCTATATAGAGGTCATTGTACAGGGAGGGGAGGTGATAAGCTGTGACATCATCTATTGTCAGAAGTGATGTAAGGAGGGGTCACTGTTATCTTTATAGAGGTCATTGTACAGGGAGGGGGAGGAATTAAGCTGTGACGTCATCTATTGTCAGTAGTGATGTAATGATGGGTCAGTGTTATCTATATAGAGATAATTGTACAGGGAGGGGGAGGAGATAAGCTGTGACATCATCTATTGTCAAAGGAGATAAGCTGTGACCTCTTTATGGCAGTAGGTGATGTAATGATGGGTTGTTCCGTGTTATCTATTAATCAGGTTCATTGTACAGGAGGGGTAGGAGATAAGCGTGTGACAATCATCCTATTGTCAGTAGTGTTAATGATGGGTCATAGTTATTGGCTATATAGTGTCCTTTAGCAGGGAGGGGGAGTAGATAATTGTATACATTCATATCTATTGTCAGTTAGTGCAATGTCATGTGATGTTTCCGTGTTATCTAAACCTATAAATGAAAATATCTGTCTTTGTAAGGGAGGGTGAGAGATAAGCTTTGACATCATCCTATTGTCATAGTGATGTACGGATGGGAAATCAAGTGTTATACTATATAAAGGTCTTGTACAGGGGGGGAGAAATAGCGGTGACCTCATCCTATTGTCAGTAAGTGATTTATGATGGAGCAGTGTTTATCTATATAGAAGGTCTTGTACATGGGAGGGGGGAGGAAGAAGCTTTGACTCATGTATTGTCATTTATGATTGTAATGATGGCTCAGTGTTTAATCTATATAGAGGACTTGTCAGGTAGGGTGGTAGGGATGATTCTGTGGACATCATCTATTGTCATGAGTGCGTCCTGCTGTGTCTCTGTTTCTCCTATCTCCGCGGCCCTTGTACCGGTCGGGGGGCGGGTCTACGTCTTTTCCCTCCTCTCTTGTCGTCGTTATTCTGTCCTGCTGGGTCTTGTTATCTATATAGATGTACAATTGTATCAAGGGAGGGGGAGGGGGATAAGCTGTTTACATCATCTATTGTCATGTAGTGGATGTAATTATCTGAGCATTGGTCTATGCTATATAGAGGTCATGTGTAGTGCGGAGGGAGCAGATAAGCTGTTACTCATCTATTGTCGTAAGTGATGTAATTAATTGAGTACATTATGTTAATCTATATAGAGGGTCCTTGTAGCTGGAGGGGGAGAAAGGATAAACTAAGCTGTGAGCAATCATGTATTGTCAGTAGTGATTAAGGATGGATGCAGTGTTATCTATATAGAGGACATTGTACAGGTAGTTGGAGGAGACGAGGCGGGGGTGTGAGCATCATCTATTGTCAGTAGTGATGTATGATGGGTCAGTGTTATCTATATAGAGGGCGCATTGTAGTTTCAGGAGGCGATAAAGGAGGTGGATAATTGTGACAGCATCTATTGTCAGTAGTGATGTAATGATGGGTCAGATGTTCATACTCATACTAGACGGCACATTGTAACAATTGGACGCTGGGGGGCGGGGGATAAGCTGTGACCCTCATCTCTGTCCGTATTAGATGTAATGATGGTGTCAGTGTTATCTATTAAAGAAGAAATTCAATTGTAGCAGGGAGGGGGAGGAATAAGCTGTGACATCAGCTATTGTTCGTAGTGATTTTAATGGATGGGTCAGTGGTTATCTTATAGAGTCATTAGTACCAGGAGAGAGGAAATAATGCTGTGACATCATCAGTTACATGGTCCGTAGTGATATAATGATTGGGAAACGATACCAGTGTTTCTATATAGAGTCCTTGTAGCAGGGAGGCTTAGGAGTAGCTTTGACAAATCATCTATTGTCAACTTGGATGATGTACTGAGGGACTAACAAACTAGTTACACTATAATAGTAGGAGCATTGATAAGCAGAGGAGGTATAGGGGAATAAGGGCTGTGACATCATCCTATTTCCTTAGTGATGTAATGATGGGTCAGTGTTAGCTATCTAGAGACATAAAGGTACATGGAGGGGGAGGACGATAAGTTGTGACATCATCTATGTCATAATGATGTCATGATTAATGATGGAGGGAACAGTGTATCATATAAGAGGAATCATATGATTAACTGGAGAGGGGGATGAGATAGGCTGTTACATCATCTATTGCAGTATGATGTAATGCTCGGGTCAGTGTGATCTATATAGAGGGCCATTGTACAGGGAGGGGGAGGGGGATTAAGCGGTGACATCATTCTATTGTCAGATAGTGATGTAATAGATTGTCAGTGTTATTATATGAGCGACGCATGGTACACAGGGAGGGTGGAGGGATAAGCTGTGAACATCATCTAATTGTCAGTAGTAGAATTTACTTGATGGGCCAAGTGTTATCAAAATATATAGGGATTGCCTTTGTACAGGAGGGGGGGTGAGTATAGTCTGTGACACTCATTCTATTGTCAGTATGATGTAATGATTGCCAGTGGTTATCTAATATAGTCTCTTTGTAGAGGCAGGGATGGGGAGAGATATAGCTGTGAGCATCATCTATTTGTCATTAGTGATGTAAATGATGGTCAGGTGTTATCTCTGAGATGATGTCATTGTACAGGAGGGGGATAGATCAGGCTGTGACATCATCTATGTCATAATGATTAAGGATGGGTGCGTGTTAGATCATATATAGAAGGTACATTGTACCGGGAGGAGGAGAGATGAGTGGTGCCATCATCTATATTTCAGTATTGATGTAATGATTGGTTCACGGTTTATATCTATATAGAGGTCATATTGTGTACAGGAGAGGGGACGTAAAGATATGAGTTGTGACGCATCTTTGTCTAGATGCGCATATGATAAATGATGAGAACAATGGTAAAATATCTATATAGAAGGACACATTGTACAACAGAGGGAGATAATAAGCTGTGACCTCATTATTGTCAGTAGTGATTATTAGGGGCTCAGTGGTTTATCTATACAAGAAGTTCATTTGTACAAGGGAAGGGAGGAGATAGCTTTTTAAATTGGTGACACGAACAAGTCATCTATTATCATTATTGATGTAACTTATAGGGTCAGTTTATCTAATTATAGGGGTGAAAAATCATAATGAAATTAAGCAAAGAGGAAAGCCTTTGGGACGATTATGAGCTGCGTGGTTTAAACATTCATTACGAATAAAACTCAAGAAATACTGATAATGGACGATTTTTTGTAATAATGATATTCCAAACAGTACACATTAACGCAGCAAAAAGCACCCCCTCTATGGTTATAACTGTCTATTGTAATTTTTCTCCGGCTTACAATACAGAGACAGAATATGGAAGTTCCGATATATGCAAATCCGATTAATCCACAGGATCTATCGGGTGGCAGCTCCTCCGTCAGTGGTCCCGAGCAGACGATCAGACTGGTAGTCATGATATCCATATGTTCCTGCAGGAGAGATGTTTCACTTCATACCCAAAAAACCTCTGTGTATGTTGTTAGTACAGGCAGACGTGAAAGATGGCTTTATGTTCGCAGGATGTAACTGAGGGTGGATGTCTTCCGGATCCCCACTACACTCGCTGGAATATAAACCATATATCACACCTGCTGCTACTACAATATAGATATGTCTGATTACTTACACTCCTCCAGGACCATAACATAACACTGGCTGCTGTCTGTATTCCCTGTACTATTCACTTGTATTTTTATATACGGATTCTTATTACAATAAAAGTTCGTGCGGTGTTGTGTATTATGTCGAATTTTTAATGCAGAATTATTTATGTCAATTTAATGTCAATGTTTATCAATGGGCTTCATCGCGAGCCAAACCAAGTATTTCCTTCCTAGACCGCTGGATGGGGTCAGTGCAATTTCCTAAAGATGAATATTGATCCATCAGGTCCCCTAGACAAGGGGTCCGCCAAACTTGTAGTAGGGGGCCGTTCAGGCCGTTCACTGTCCCCCTCAGACTGATTTGAGGGCCGGACGAAAGTTTAAGGAAAACCTAACCACTTAGTATGCAGGGGTGAGCTGTAAGTACCGTACCCGAGCACCAGCTCAGGGTGAGCTGGTGCGTGTTCTTACTACTTTCATCGGTAGTTAAAACCAAAACACAGCGGTAGATCGGCGGTTTTTACACTTTTTGAAACTTTATGGCAGAAGAGTGTTATCTATATAGAGGTCATTGTACAGGGAGGGGGAGGAGATAAGCTGTGACATCATCTATTGTCAGTAGTGATGTAATGAGGGGTCAGTGTTATCTATAGAGCAACTGGTTGTGTCTATGGTTATATGTATACAGTTTTTAGCCCTAACCCCCCTCCCCCCCAGTGGTTACTCCCAGAACTGGTGGGTTCTATGTGGCTCTAGCCAAGAGAAATTGGAAGTTACTCGGTATAGTGAGGAGGACTCTCTGTTGGAGATATTTTCTTTTATTGATTGTCAGTAGTGGATTAATGCTGGTCAGTGTTATTCTATATAGAGGTCATTGTACAGGGAGGGGGAGGAGATAAGCATGTGAATCATTATTGTCAGTAGTGATGTAAGATGGGTCAGTGTTATATATATAGAGGTCATTGTCCAGGGGGAGGAGAAAGCTGTGACATCATCTATTGTCAGTCAGTGATGTAATGATGGGTCAGGTTATCTATATAGAGGACATGTACAGGGGGAGGAGATAAGCTGTGACATCATCTATTGTCGTAGTGAGTGGAATGATGGTTCAGTGTTATCTATATAGAGGTCATTGTACAGGAAGGGAGGAGTAGCTGGGGACATCATCTATTGTCATAATGTGAATGCTGGGTCAGTGTTATCTTATAGAGGTATTGAAGGGAGGGGAGGAGATAAGCTGTGACATCATCAATTTCAGTAGTGTGTACTGATGGGTCCGTGGATCTATATATGAGTTCATTGTCCAGGGCGGGGGAGGAGATAAAGCTTGACCAATCATCTATTGTCAGTAGTGATGTAATGATGCGCGTCAGTGTTATCTATATTAGAGAGTAATTGACAGGGAGGGAGAGGAGATAAGCTGATGACCTCTATTATTGGCAGTAGGTGATGTAATGATGGGTTCGTTGTTATCTAATAGAGGTCATTGTACAGGCGAGGGAGGAGATAAGATGTGAACATCCATCGTATTTCAGTAGTGAGTAATGAGGGGTCAGTGTTATCTATATAGAGGTCATTGTACGGAAGGGAGGAGATAGCTGTGACTAATCATCTGTCAGTAGTGAGAATGATGTGTCCGTTTTATCTATATACAGGACATTGTACAGGGAGGGGAGGAGATAAGCTGTGACATCATCTATTGTCAGTCGTGATGTAATTATGCGGTCAGTGTTATTATATTCGAGGTCAGTGTACAGGGACGGGGAGGAGATAAGACGGTGACATGCATCTATTGTCAGTAGTGATGTAATGAGGGGTCAGTGTGATTGTATAACATGTCAGTTTTTTACACGGAGCAGGCGAGGAGTGTGAGGATACATCCTTTAAAGAAGCTAATACAAACTAAATGAAGTTATAATAAGAGACCTTTTGGTCATGGGGGAAGATCTGATGTAGGGATTGATAGGGTTAACCTGCAGGAGGCACAGCCCAATCATGCTGCTCTGCAGAATATCATGAGAAAATGCTCAAGGTGAATGTGAGTACAAACAAATACAGAATAAATGGACGACACTTTTAATAAATAAGAGTAAAAATACGCCTCCCTTCAAAAAACAAAGCCCTAAATTATCTAACTGACTATATGTTATGTCTAATTGTATTTTTGTTTATAATACAGAGGACAGAAATGGGAAGTTCCGATATTGTAAACCCACTAATCCACGGATCCCATCGGGGTGCAGCGCTCTATCAAGGGACCCTAGTTAAAATTATGAAAGGAACAATCAGCAGGTGTGGACCTACACACTGGAGCCAGAGTTATTTAGTTGTCCTATGGAGAGATGTGTAATCAGACCTTTGTGTGTGTTGTTAGTAGGGCAACAGGATTGTGATTTATCTCCCATATTGCACGTGGCGAGTCCTCACACTGCTGTGCTATGTGCACTATAATACATACCCGCCTGTCGTCTATTCAAAGTCTTATTCAATAAAAAGTGTCCTGTAGTGTTGGGTGTTGTTACTTTGCAGTATATTTATGCGCAGTTCACACATGTCATGGGGTGTTCAAAGTTTCCCTGGCTCAGTTGCGTCAATATAGAAAGGAATCTGTGGACCTGTACTCCACTGCTGGGCTATTAACTTTTTGCAAGAATGCTCACAGCATCGTCCCATTGCCTCTAAGTAAAAGCTGAAGCAGAGTTGTAGATTGAATGCTACAGCAGTCAATCAGCGTAGAGGGGAAGAATTTAGTGCAGTTTAGAAGCACAACAGGGTGAGGATACAACCACTGGGTTCAAATCCTGGAATGTGTACATCAATAGTACAATCAGTCACAATAGAAGTGATAGGAGGACACACTGCCCCCCTGTGGTGTGATGTGTGGGAGCCTGGCTAGACAGGTCAGTCACCCCTAGAAAATAGTGATAGTACACACTGCACCCTGTGGTGTGAGGATGAGGGTGTCATGGTAGTAGGACAGTCACCCCTAGTAAGTGATTAGGAGGACACATGCCCATGATGGTGTGATGATGTGGGGAGCCATGGCATAGGACAGTCAGTCACCCCCTAGTGTGATAGGAGGACACACTGCCCCTTCAGCGGTGAGGATGTTGGTGGCCGTGGATAGTACAGTAAACCCTAGTAGCGATAGGAGGACACACTGCTCCGGTTGGAGTAATGATATGGGGCGCCATGGTATAGATAGTCAGCACCCCTACCAATGATAGGAGGACACACTGGTGAGATGATGTGGGGAGGGGGAGGCATACTGGTGTGATGATGTGGGGAGCCATGGAAAGGACAGTAACCCCTAGTCTGATAGGCGGACACATGTCCCCTGCTGGTGTGATGTTGTGGGGGGACATAAATAGGACAGTAGTCACCCCCTAGCAGTGATAGGAGGACACGCTCGATACTTATATACCTGCCTCAAAAAAAATAACGGGAACACTTATACAACACAATTATAAAAGCCAATTAAATCAAACTTACTGTGAAATCAGATGTCCACTTAGGAGCCAGACGAGTGACAATAATTGATGTGCGTTGGCAAATGGAATAGACAAACAGGTGGAAATATTGGCAAATAGCAAGACCACACTCATAAAGGAGTGTGTCTGCAGGTGGGGACCACAGCACCCCCCACCCTTCTCATACCATGCTGAGTGTTTCACACTCATGTAGCATGAGACAGACCTTACACCCACACAAGTGGCTTAGGTAGTGCAGGTAGAGACCATCCTCAACCTAATAGGAGCATGCCGAGACATTGTAGGGAGTCATACAGGTATGTGGAGCCACACCACACAAACTAGCCCTCATAAGGAGCATGCTGAGGCATGTAGGAGGTTCAACAGGCAGTGGAGGCCAAACAATATTGAGCCCTCATCAGGAGCATGCCAAGGTGTTGTGTGAGGTCATACAGGCACGTGGAGGCCACACCCAATGACTTGAGCCTCATTAGGAGATGCTGGCATTGTAGGAGGTCATACAGGCCGTGGAGGACCACAACACACTACTGAGCTCATCAGGGCATGGCCGAGGCGTTGTAGGAAGTCCTACGGCACGCTGTAGGCCACACACCATACTGAGCCTCATCAGGGAGCATGCCAAGGTGTTGTAGTGAGGTCATACAGGGATGTGGAGACAACTACAATACTGAGGCTCATCAGGGAGCATGACAGGTGTTGTAAAAAGATCATACAGGTATGTGGAGGCAAAAACACAATAATGGCATCATCAAGGAGCATGCCAAGGTGTTGTGGAAGATCATACAGGCACGTGAGGCCACACACAATATGACCTATCAGGAGAATGCGAGGCATTGTATGAGGTCATTACGGCACGTGGAGGCCAAACAAATATGAGCCTCATCATGAGCATGCCGAGGAGTTTGTAGGAAGGTCATACAGGCAAGTGGAGGGCCAAACACAATAAGAGCAAATTTGTCTGTTTTAACGGGAACAGACATCAAAGCGCATACCTGTATGTGTGTTTTCCACTTTAATTTTGTGGTGTGAATCCCAAATCCAGGCCTCCATTGGTTAATACATTTGATTTCCATTGATTATTTTTTTGTGATTTTTTATCAGCACATTAACCTTGTACAGAACAAAGTATTCAATGGATATTCATTACCACGATATTGGAGGTGTTATTTGAGTGTTCCTGGATTTGTTTGAGCAGTGTATTCCTATTATGTATGTACTTCAACTTCCATCCAAATTGCCATTCAGCAGATAAGTGTCACCCAACTAAACTGATCGTAAACATGGAAACCTCAGCGCAGCATGATTGGACATCACACAGTGCCCGCCCCCCCCCCCCCCCAAAGATGAGACGCCTATAGCACTTCAAATCATATTATAGAGCAAAACAAGTCCCAAGTCTCCACTCCTGTCCCGACAAAAATGTCGTCCACTGTTCCATCTAAACTACTGTACCCTGTATCAGCAGTAAGCGAGCATCGCAAACTCCACGCCAGCAGTGGCCTCAACTGACTTGTGCGACCAACAGCTATTCATCTATTTCTAGCCTTGGTCACTGTGTAAAGTTATGTCAAAACTGTGTAAATAATTTCTGACTACTTCCTAGCAGATGAGATCGGAAGGTCTCCTGTCAGATTAGAAAATGTGATTGCCCGCCCCTGCGGACCATAGTTAAATAATCTCTCTTAGAACGTTCATTGAGAGATATGGACATGTGATCTTTCATGCACTTGCTCCAAGACCTTATCACATAGTAAAAAGATGATGGTCAACCCACTGTACTACACTAATGTGACCTATTACTATGCAAATTCGTCCTGAGAACCAGGAAGTAACACTTGGTCAGCTCAGGACCAAGAGTTTCATTTCTCTTCCTGTCAATAGCCAGCCTATAATAGCAAGTGAGAGTACAAGTGAGATCATCAATTGGGAACAGTCTACATATTGAAGCCTGCCATGCGACCCACAGTCATCAATTTCCTCATTGTGAGAGTCTTGTAATCTGGCCCCGATGGAACGTTGTACAGCCCCGTAAACACATTGGGAAGTGTCCATTGATATAACTCTTGTGAACATGTTAGTGAAATAATTTTATATGGAAATGGCCAGAAATTTTGGACACAGTGTGGCAAAATTACTTACCCCGTTCCCGCCGCGATCCATGCTGTGCGGTGTCCAACGAGAATTACTTTGTGCGATTCACAAAGATTGTGCGCCCGAATCTGCCATGTGTCGCTTCCCTCTTTAGTCAGCCGGAGTTCTCCTTCTTCTTCTGAGTGCATGTAAGGGCATTGGTTGCGAACAATTTTAATTTAATTCCGCACTCCAGTCCGAATCGTCGGATTGCGACGGCCCGACCCCAGACTTCTGTCAATGAAAGCCAGCGCAATTAGCCACAATCAGATAGTGGGCCGACACAATCCCCAGTTAAAATACTGTCACAGCGGCGCCAAATCCCGAAAATTTCTAAATCCAACGAATTTAATTTGTTTTCTAAAAAATTGAAAAATGCAGTGTGCTACAATTTAGGAATATTACTCATATGCTGTACATGGATGAGTAATGATTTTATTTGAACTAGTATTTACTGTTAATCTCTCTTTTTGGTATGACAGTGTATGAGCAGAACCAGTTTTGCTGATGTATGGTATTACTGGAAACGATTATTTTTACTAATGTAATAATATGGTATGCACACCTATTTGTTTTTATTAGGGAATAATAAAAAATAAAAAATTCAGAAGCCTAAAGATGAAGGTTTAATTATGGAGCGTCCAGGGGCTCGAATCCCAGGGCCCCCACCACTGACTCGCAATGTTCTACAGTCAGCTCACATCACAGCGTCTTGGTAGAACTATGTGAAGCCCGCCACTTGAGGAACTATAGATAAATAATCTTAGAACTCTCAATTTGAGAGGCAATTGTGCAAATTCTCCCTCTTAAAAGATTGAATTGTATAGTGAGATTTTGACCAGTGCAAACCTTCTTCCATCAGATGGGCAGTTGAAGATGAGCATGCTGGGTCTTTCAGCGTGACAATGATACCTAACACCAGGGCATGAAAAGAGAGCTTCGAGAGAAGCATTTCAAGGTACTGGAATTGCCCAGTTACAGATCTCACCCAAATAAAAAAGTGAAAGTCTGGTTCCCGCGACAGCCCGAGAACATCTGTTCTAGTGGAGATCTTGACAAGGAGAAATGGGCCCACAACCAGCAGCAGTGTTGTACCTACCTTGTGAAAAGAATACGAAAACATTTGACTCAGTTTGGCCAACAAAGGAAAGATAAAAATATTGCGTTAACTTTTGTTCTGTTTTTCACCATAATTTGCAGATCATCTTATCTAAAAACATCCAAAAACATGCAGGGATGTGTTTCCTACAAACCTAAAAGTAAAGTCATTAGTCCATGTGATTTCATCGTCATCGGTTTCTCCTTCTATTTGTAAGTTTTACTTCAAGCATCAGTGATTCAGATGAATGCCACCACACAATGGACAAAACGGCACCCTTCGAAGAAGACCACAGGAAAAGTGATTATTACGCCTTTTTCTTGTCGTCGGACTAGTATATATATACTATATATTATGAGGGGTCTTGTCAGGTTCTTCAGAAAGAATCCGTCCAGGAGGGATCAAGAGCAGAGCTCCTCCCATTGACATCTCTCACGCTCTCTACATGTCCCTCCTAATAGGGAAGCATTTCATTATCAGAAACCTTGGATGTAGATGTTTTTTATTCCGTCTCGTGGTCACTCTATGATTTTTTCTGTCTCTCTGCAGGGGAGTAGAAATTGATTTGGGACAGGTAACTATTCCCATGTGACCATATTCTCTCAATCAATATTCTACGGGTTGTCTGGGGAAGGCGGTAATTCGTTGGATCTGTAGTCTTGTTATAGTCAATTTGGTGATCTACCTGTCCCCTCATAAGTGAAAGCATCTTCTCGTGATCAGAACTTGGATGTAGATGTTTTTATTCCGTTCTATGGTCACTCTATGTTTTTATGTCTCTCTGCCGCTGGAGTAGAAATTATTTTGAGGCAGGTAACTATTTCCCATTTGATGACTCTTCTCTCTCATAGATTACGTGTTGTAGGGGGAGGCGTGTCATTTCATGGACTTCTTTAGTCTGTTATAGTCAATGTTTGGTTGCTGCTTCTTTTTGAAAATTTTATATTCTGCTTCCAACTGTTCCCGAATTTCTGACATGTTGTGAATTTCTTTGTCTGACTTTCATTTGTGTCTTGGTTCTAACTGTATTGAAGCAGACCCAAACCACGATGTTTAGGTATGGCTGAATATTGCAGGTTTGGGTCCCCTGAATCTGTACTTCAGCCAGGTTTGGGTTTGGTGTTGGTGGGTTTGGTGTTCGAGCTTCCACTGGGACGGGGGCTGGCGGTGAACATGCATGGTGGCTTTGCAAACGCATTTAAGGTTAATACCTGCATGAGTGAGGCCAAACTTGAACCAACGCCAGGTCGGGTTCGGAAAGAACCTGCAAGGGGTTGGCTTCTAAGTAAGACAACGGTTCTACCTGACGTTTGACCTTACTATTCCGTTCATTCTACCGGGTAGGTTAAGATACAGCAGCCCGCTCTATGTATGTGATACACATATAATGGACAGTTTAGATAGTGCACTCAGCTCTCCGTACGGCCGACAACCTCTATACTATGTATACAAGCGGTACAACAGTGAGTACACTCCAGTCAAATCTAGTAATATCACCGTGATTGCAGCAGAATGAGCAAGAGGAGAACACTTACCTGCGCTGCATATTCTACCATAGCCTTAGTACCTGGACACTATACTGAATATAGCTTTTCCATTTGACGGTTAACATCTCCCATAAATCTCAGTGCATAGAATAAGGTATGAACGATGATGACTCTTAAAATTCAATAAATAAACGGCGATGAGGTGTGTTGTACAGCAGCTCATGGCTCGCTACTTCTTTACGATGTTTGTCTCTAAGCGGCGAGAAGCCAAAATGTGTTGAACCTTTAAAGTGGAGCTGATATACAGATCCTTTCACGATGGTGTGTACAAGTCAGGAAACCATTGACTCAATAAACAGGTAAGAAGATATAAAAGAATTGGAAATATATAAATTTGTGTGTTACTTCCGCCATTAACCCCACCCTGAGGGACGCACACAGTATTAAGATCCTTTCATTGGGCCCCAACACCATATGTCCCCATTGAAGGGCTAAGATGTATATTATCATATACTTGCCCTGCCCCCAGAGCACTAGCGAACCTACTTGAAGGTGGAATGGGTTTATAGGTTGTAATTGTTTCATTCTTCTTCTGATACACATAGCGATAGGATGAAGACGAGTTTGGGCGTTTAGTTGAAGAGAAATCTCCCTAATCCGGGCAATGAATTGGACGCTTATGTCAATGGACTATGATGATTGCTAAACTATAATGCCCACTAGGTGAAGACTCTCAGGTTTCATAGGAGCATGACACTTATACGAAGACCGAAGGTAAGTCAAGGCAACTGACAGCGCATCCTATATAAGACCCCAACACAGCCAAACATATTCAAAGCCGATCACTCTCCTCCTTCGCCATCAGGACCTGCTACTGATATGTGCCATGTTTCTGTAGGTCCTAACCTAATTAGTATGCACTGTATCCTCTCTTGATCCATATGACATATTCAGGCTGGATCGCAACAGTATAATTCCTGAAAATTTGCATGTTGTTTCTATTGGGCACTATGCATTGGTCATAACATTTTGTTGTGGCCTTAGATGGAAATTTTACTGTTGTGGAACAAAGGTACAATACTGTGGATGCCAAGAGACCGTCATGTGAACGGAGTGATTTGAAATGGATTCAAAGTCCCAGATGAGAGTACCTGAGATGGGAGCATCAGCGAACATAACAATTACTTTGATAAGTGGAGGCAATGATTTAGGTTGTGACATCATTTATTGTCAGTAGTGATGTTAAGGATGGTCAGTGTATCTTATAGAGGTACATTGACAGGGAGGGGGAGGAGATAAGCTGTGACATCATGATTGTCAGTAGTGATGTAATGAGGGTCAGTGTGATCTATATAGAGGTAATTTACAGGGAGTGGAGGAGATAAGTGTGACTCATCTATTGTCAGTAGTGATGTAATGATGGGGCAGTGTATCTATATAGGGTCATTGTACAGGGAGGGGAGGGGATAGCCGCTGACATTCTCAATTGTCGTAGTGATGTAATGATGGATCAGTGTTATCTATATAGAGGTCATGTACAGGGAGGGGGAGGGATAAGCTGTACAGCAGATATGTCAGTAGGGATGTAATGATGGGTCAGTGTTATCTATATAGAGGTCATTGTACAGGGAGGGGAGGAGATAAGCTGCTGACCTGCCTGATTTCGTAGTGATGTAATGATGGAGCAGTGTTATCTATTATGAGGTAATTGTACGGGGAGGGGAGAGGAGATAAGCTGTGACTCATCTATTGTACAGTGTGATTAATGATGGGTCAGTGTTATATTATATAGGTCATTGTACAGGGAGGGGATGAGATACGCTGTGACATCATCTATTGTCAGTAGTGATGTAATGAGGGTCAGTGTTATCTATGAGAGGTCATTGTAAGGGAGGGGAGGCAGATAAGCGTGACATCATCTATTGTCAGTAGGTGTAAATGATGGGTCAGTGTTATCTATATAGAGGTCATGTACAGGAAGAGGAGGAGATAGCTGTGACATTCATCTATGGTCAGTAGTGAGGTAATGATTGGTCAGTGTTATATATATCGAGGTCTTTGTACAGGAGTGGGAGGAGATAAGCTGTGACATATCGATTGTCAGTAGTGATGTATGCTGGGTCAGTGTTTTTTAAACATGTCATTGTACAAATGGAGAAGGAGCGGAGTGTGAGGATACATCCTTTAAAGAAATACCTACAACTAATGTGCAGTTATAATAGAGACCTTTTGGTCCTGGGGGAGATCCTTGATGTTAGGGATTGATAGGGTTAACTGCAGGCAGGCATCAGCCCAATTCATGCTGATCGGCGAATCTCATGAGAAAATTGCTCAAGGTTGGAACTGTGGTACAAAACAAAACAGTATTAATGGACGAAAATTTTAATAAATAATATTCATAAAATACTAATCTTCTGCACAACAAAAAACAAGCCCTAAAGGGTTATCCGGGTGTAAACATTTTTTATGGCGGGCTGGGAGGGATAGTTAAACATAATAAACATTGAACTTACCTCCTCCGGCGCCGCGGAGGTTCCGGTCCGCGTTGGTGGATGGTACTCCAATCCGTTCCCGATCTCCAGGTTTAAGCGCGGGAGGGTGCGCTGGAGCATCCGGCCGCCGGCTGCGGCGCGGGACATCGGCAGCACCGGAGGAGGTAAGTACATGTTTATTGTGTTTAAATCCTCCCAAGCCCGGACATAAAAAAAAAAATAAACCGGATAACCCATTTAATTATTAACGGACATTGTTATGTCTAAATGTATTTCTGTTATATTACAGAGACAGGTGAAGAAAATGGAAGTTCCGATATTGTACATCCAAAATCCACCGGATCATCGGGTGCAGTGATCCATCACTGGACCCTAGTTATATAATTATGAAAGGAACCAATCAGCAGGTGTGACCAGACACATGGAGCTAGAGTTATGTATCTCCCTGGAGAGTGTGTAATCAGACTTTGTGTGTGGTGTAGTAGCAGCAGGCTTGGATTTATATTGATTTATATTCACATATTGCACTGTGGGTGAGTCATCCACATGCGGTGCTCTGTGAACTAAAACAACACTGCCTGTGTCTTATGTGAAAAGCTATCAATAAAAGTGCTGTAGTGGTTGTGTGTGTACTTTGCAGTATTATTTATGAGCAGTTCACA
Organism: Engystomops pustulosus; assembly: GCA_019512145.1. NCBI lineage: Eukaryota > Metazoa > Chordata > Amphibia > Anura > Leptodactylidae > Engystomops > Engystomops pustulosus. The sequence continues at coordinate 26,183 of WNYA01000260.1, read as the reverse complement.
CTATTATGCCAGGTGGGTTACAAAGTTTTTGTTTTTTTTGTTATTGATGGGCGGGTGGGGGGAGGGTGTGGTGTGGGGGGGTTGGTGGGGTAGTGTTGGGGGATGGGGGGGGTTGTTCTTGTCTTTGTTGGTGGGAGTGTGAGGCTGGGGTGGTGTAGTGGGTGCGTGGATGGGGTGTGGGTGGGAGGGGGTTGTGTGGGTGTGGTGTGGAGGTTAGGGGTTTTGTCGGTAGTCGGCGGGCGGGGTTGGGCCACTCTTCGTGTGTGTGGCGTTGTTGGCGTGTTGGGTGTCTTAGGGTTGGTGGTTCGGGTGGCGGGCGGGGGGTGTGTAGTGTCTGGGGTGGTCGGATGCACGTGGGGGTGAGCGAGGCTGAGGCCGGGGGGTGGGTGGGGGGGGGGGAGCAGGTGTTCGTTTGGGGATGGTGGTCGGAGGGGGGTGGCTGGTCGGTGGCGGTGGGGGGGGGGTCGGGTGGGAGGTGGGCCGAGCGAGGGGTGGCGCGGGGGGAGGGTGGGGTGGGGGGGCGGGGGGCGAGGGGGGGAGGGGGGGGGGAGGAGGGGGGAGGGGGGGGGGAGGGGGGGGTGGAGGGGGGGAGCGGATGCGTTAGGGTGGTAGGGGGCGGCTTGTGTGGGTGGTGAACAAGGGGTGGGGGTAGGTTGAGGGGGGGGGGTGTGGGAGGGGGGGGGGGGGGGGGGGGATTGACCTTTTTTTGCTTGGTGGGGGTTTGGGTTTGGTAGCGGTGGTGTGTTGGTTCCTGGGGCGCGGCCGGCGGGGTGTCGGTGTCCGGCTTGTTCGGGTGTGGTGGGTGGTGGTGTGAGGTTGGGCGTGGGTTTGATAGTCCATGATGGGTTTGGGAGTAGTAGTAGTGGGGGGAGGACGGGGGTGCCGGTGCTAGGAGGTAGGGGGGGGGTGGGGGGTTGGGGGGGGGGTCGCCGTGGGGGGTGAGCGTTTGTGGGGGTGTGTGGGGGGGGGGGGGGGGGGGGGGGCGGGGGGGGGGGGCGGGGGCGGAGGTGGGGGGGGGGGGGGGGAGGGGAGGGGGGTTGTTGTGGTTGTTGTTTTGTGGGGTTTTGTTGATTGTGTTTTTGGGGTTTTTTTTGTTTTGTATCTGGTTTTTTTTTTAGTTTGTTTTTGTTTTTTTTTGTTTTGTGTTGTATTTTTTTTTTTTTTTTTTTTTAAGTTTTTTGGTTTTTTTTGTTTTCTGGAGTCAGTGCGTTCACGATAGTAAGGGGAATCTGCGCCTGTACTCACACTGCTGTGCTATTAACTTTTTGCAGTGACTGTCCACAAGCCTCTTCACATTGCTCGAGTAAAAGCTGAAGCAGAGTTGTAGATGAATGCTACGCAGTCAATCAGAGTAGAGGGGAAGAATCTGTGCAGTTAGAGCACAACAGGGTGAGAGATAAACCCCTGTGGTGGCCTAGGGTGGCGGGTGGTTGGGGTTCGAGCTACAATCCTGGAATGTGTACAGCAATAGTACAACCAGTAACCAATAGAAGTGATAGGAGGACACACTGCCCCCTGCTGGTGTATGATGTGGGGGCCATAGTTATAGGACAGTCACCCTAGCAGTGATAGAAGGACACACTGCCCCATGCTGGTGTGATGATGTGGGGGACATGATATAGGACGTCACCCTAGCAGTGATAGGAGGAAAACGATGCCCCCGCGGTGTGATGATGTGGGAGGACATGGTATAGGACAGTCACCAACGAAAGTGATGGGAGGACACACTGTCCCGGCTGGTGTGATGATGTGGGGGGACATGGCATAGACCGTCACCAATAGAAGTGATAGATAAACATGCCCCCTGCTGGTGTGATGATCGTGGAGGACATGGTATAGGAGGTCAGTCACCCCTAGCAGTGCTAGGAGGACCGCTGCCCCTTGCTAGTGTGATGATGTGGAGCCATGGCATAGGACAGTCAGTCACCCTCGGACAGTCATAGGAGGACACACTGCCCCTGCTGGTGGATGTGTGGGGAGCCATGGTATGGACAGCAGTCCCCCTAGCAGTGATCAGGAGGACCGCTCAGCTACTTATATACGCTGCTCGAAAAAAATAAAGGGAACAATTATACAACACAATATAAATCCAAGTAAATCAAAACTTTTGTGAATCAAACTGTCCCTTAGGAAGCCGCACTGAATGACAATAAAATGCAATGATATTGTGGCAATGGAATAGACACAGGTGGAAATATGCAATTAGCAAGCACACTCAATAAGGAGGGTTCTGCAGGTGGGACCAAAGACCACTTTCAGACTGTACCAATGCTTTCTGGCTGATGTGTTTCCACTCGTGGTAGCATGAGACAGACTATACAACCCACACAGGCTCGGTAGTGAAGGTAGTGACCATCTGCAAAACCTCATCAAGGAGCATGCATAGGCATTGTAGGAGGTCATACAGCATGTGGAGGCCCCCCCGCAAATACTGAGATCATCAGGAGTATTCGCGAGGTGTGTAGGAAGGTCATACCGGCATGGAGGCCACCCACAATAGGAGCCTCATCAGGAGGCATGCTGAGGGATTGTATGGAGGTATACAGCATGGGGAGGCCACACCAATTGAGCCTCACAGGAGCATGATGAGGCTGTTGGAGGTCATACAGGCATGTGGAGGCCACCACACAATATTGAGGCCCATCAGGAGAATGCCATGGGTTGTAGGGAGTCAACAGGCACGTGTAGGCCTCGATAGTGGCCGCCAAAATCCCGGGGCACTAAGGGGAAAGCGGCGCAAATCGGAAATAGTCGCGGTAACACGTCGGGAAAAGCGAATCGGGCCCTTAGTAAATGACACCAAGGATAAAAAAGAAATTCAGAAACTCTAAAGATTAAGGTTTACTTATAGGGAGAGCTCCAGGGCTTCGAATCCCGGGGCCCCCACCACTTTAATCATAAGGGGCCCCCACAGCATTGTCCTACAGTCAGCTCACTCACAGATGTGAGTTGACCGTCTATGAGAGCGATGTGTCAGCTAGAAATATGTGAACGCCCCGCCCTTGGGAACCATAGTTAAATATCTAGAACGCTCAATTGAGAGGGCAATTGTGCAAATTCTCCTCTTAAAAGATGGAATGTATGTGAAAATTTTGAGTGCCCAAAACCTCTTCCATCACCGGGCATTGAAGATGAGCATGGCTGGATCTTTAGCGTGCATTGAGCCCTAGGCACAACACCAGGAGGCTTCTACACAGGATTTCGAGGTCCTGGAGTGGACTAGCCACTCACAGATCTCAAACCCCTAGAAACCTTGGGGAGTTGAAAGTCCATGTTCAATAATTGCCACAAAGGAAAGCATAAAAACTATTGCGATAAACTTTGGCTCTGTTTTGCACCATAATTTGCAGATAATGGGCTTATTCTAAGGGTCTGTGGATCGCATTTCTAGGACTTCCGTCATTCGAGATTTGCGCCACTGTGGCAGGGATTTAGAAGGATGTGTTGCGCACGCATCGGATTTTGGTGTAGTCGGCTTTCTGACTGATGCGGAACTGGGCGCGGGGATTTAAATTCAAATTGTGTCGCATCCAATGCACTCACATGTACCAGGCAAGAAGATGTGAACTCCATCTGACCTGGAGCGGGGGAAGCGACACATGCAGGATATCGGGCTGCACGCTCTTAGGAGTCGCGGCACAGTGCATTATCGTCGGACAATGCACTTCGGGAACTCGAGGGGATGGGTAAGTAAAGGTGCCCCAGTATTATCTCAAAACATCAGTAAAACGTACAGAAATGTGGTTCCCTCCAAACCTAAAAGGAAGGTCATTAGTTCATGTGATTATGTCTCCGTATGAATTTGACTCTTGTGAATTTTACTTTACGCCCTCAGTGATTCAGAATGTAATAGCCAAAACACACAAGGCACACCGGCCCATCCACTTCCACACGACGAATTACCCGGTACCACGCCACAGAAAGCCACCCGGTTTGCGCAAGCTATGGGAAAATCGCGTGCCACTGAGGACTCCTCCCCCAGGGTCGGCTTATGTCCTCGTCGTGGTTGTCTAGGAGGTCACTACCTGCTTGCTGAAACATAAAAAACACACAAAAAAACAGAAATGTGTATCCAACAAACCTAAAACGGAAGGTCATAGTTCATGTGATTCATGTCATCGGTTTGCCTGATACCGTCAAAAAATTTACTTCATGCATTCAGTGATCAGAATGTATAGCCAAACAACAAACAAGGGCAACCGGCCATACACTCCAAAGAAGACCACAGGAAATGTTTATTCGCCTTTGTTCTTGTCACCGACTAGTATATATACATATGAGGTCTTGTCAGGTTTCTCCAGGAAAGATTTCCGTCAGACGGGATCAGAGCATGAGCTCTCACCATGGACATCCTCCTCACAGCTCCTCTACATGTCCTACTCATAGGTGAAGCGTCTTCTCATTATCGACATGGATGTAGATGTTTTTATTAAGTTTCTATTGGTCACCTCTGAGTTTAGTCTTCTCTGAAGTGAGTAGAGATGTTAGTATGGATAGGTAACTATTTCCCATCTTCTCTCTGTTGAATCTTAGATGCGACTGTCCAATTTCTGCCTTGTTTGAATGGTCTTGATTTTTTTATGTGTTGCCTGGGGTTGAACCACCAAGATCTGAGTCTATATGAAGGCAAGTGTTAACATGTACACTGATCCATACTCTTCCTGTGTCCTCTTCCCGGATGCAATGGCGTGTTGAGCCAATTGCCTCAGGCGGCCCACCTAGAGCAAGATTGGGGGCAACATTAGGGGTGCCGTCACTGTAGAGAACAGAACCTAACACTAGAGAACGGTCTGTAACACCCCAATTAGCACGGTGTTAAGACATGGGCATGAAATCTCAATTAACCTGATTTATACTAGTGGATGGGGCAGTGGGGGCAGCGTACGATGGCCCGATTAGGCAGCAAGAGAGTATAAATCCCCACTAGCAGGGTGGTTAGATACAGCAGCTAGCTCTACGTAGATCGACCACCTCTATAAAATTGTATACAAGCTCTACCACAGTGATTAACGCCGTCACATCTACCCAATCTCATCTGTGATTGTAGTAAGAACGGGGCAAAAGTAGAAACACTGAGTCTGAGCTGCATATTTCTCCTAACCTTAGTTACATGACAACATCGTGAACTACAGTTTTGAATTTAAAGGTTAATTAATCTGTAAGTGAAGCTCAGTGCATAGAATAAGGGAAGATTTATGTGATCCTTAATTGCTACAAATCAAAGAAGATCAAGGTTGTGTACAGCAGCTCATGGTCTCACTTCTCTATTGATGTTTTTCTCTAAGACGAGAAGCAAAAAAGTGCTGAATCTGGAAAATGGCGAATGTTATAAGAGACATATGTCTTGAGTGGAAAAATCAGAACCTATCGATAATCAACAGGTAATGAGATATAAAAAGTACGTAAAATATGTAAATTGTGCTTCCCTACCTTAACCCTCCCGGAAGGAAACACAACAGTATAATATCCCTCTATTGTCCACTTAAAGTGCCCCGACCTGGGCTTATACAGTGCCTCAAAAAAAGCTTATTTGAAGTAGAAGACCCCCTTTAGTTCAGTTTATAGGTTGTAATTGTTGTCATCTTCTTCAGTACAATAGCGATAGGTAGAAGAAGAGTTGGGCGTTAGTTGAGAGAAAATCTCCATATATCCGGGCGATGGCTATGACGCCTTATGTCAATGACATGATGGATTGCTAAACTATAACTGCCCCACTAGGTGAAGCATCTAAGCTCTCATGTGAGCATTAAACTTACTACCATGACCGAGGTAGTCAATGCACCTGACAGTCTGCATATATATAAGACCTCCAATACAGGCCAAAACCCAAAGCCCAGTACTCTCCTGATTTTCTGGCCGCAGGACCTGCCAAGGATCATGTGACCATGTTTCTGCAGGTCCTTTCCCATAAAGTATAGATCCTACCTCTCTTATGTCATATTGACCCCTGGTATCAGCATACAGTATATCCGAAAATTGCATGGCTCTAAAGAAACTATTTTGTTGTGACCTAGATGGAAATTTTACGTTGTGGAACAAATGTACAAGATAACGTCGGATGCAAGGGACCGACTACGTAAACGGGTTTGATTCTGAAATGAATTTTAAGGTCAGATGGCTATGTCTGGTGGGAGCATTCAGCGAACATAACGAATTACTTGAGTAAGTGGAGGCAATGATTTAGGCTGTGACATCATTATTGTCAGTAGTGATGTCAATGATGGGTCAGTGTTATCTATCTAGCGGTCATCGTACAGGGAGGGGGAGGAGAAAGCTGTGACATCATTATTGTCCCAGTAGTGATATAATGATGGGTCCGTGGGATCTATATAGAGGTCATGTAAAGGGAGGGGGAGGAGTAAAGCGGACATCATCTATGTCAGAGTGAGGTAATGATGGGTCAGTGTTCTATAATAGAGGTCATGTAACAGGGAAGGGGGGAGGAGATAAGCTGTGAATCATCTATTGTCAGTAGGGATGTAATGATGGTCAGTGTTATATATAGAGGTCATTGTACAGGGAGGAGGGGAGATAAAGCTGGACATCATCTATGTCAGTAGTGATGTAATAATGGGTCAGTGTTATCTATATAGGAGGTCATTTACGGGCGAGGAGGAGATAAGTGTGACATAATCTATGGTCAGGAGTGATGTACTGATGGGTCAGTGTTATCTATATAGAGTCATTGTACAGGGAGGGGGTGGAGTAAGCTGTGACATCATCTATGGTCGTCGTGATGTAAGGATGGGTCAGGTTATCTATATAGAGGTCATTGTACAGGGAGGAGGAGGAGCTAAGCTGTGACATCATCATTTCAGTAGTGATGTAATGAGGGGTCAGTGTTATCTGATAGAGGTCATTGTACAGGAAGGGGGGAGATAAAGGCGTGACATCATTATTGTCAGTAGTGAGGAATGATGGTCAGTGTTTATCTATATAGAGGTCATTGTACAGGAGGGGGGAGGAGATAAGCTGTGGACATTCTCTATTGTAGTAGTGATGTAAGATGGGTCAGTGTTATCTATATAGAGGTCATTGTAAGGGAGGAAGGAGGAGAACGCATGTGACATCATCTATTGTCAGTAGTGATGTAATGAGGGGTCAGTGTTATCTATATAGAGGTCATGTAGGGAAGGGAGAGAGAAGCTGTGACATATCTATTGTCAGTAGTGATGTAATGAGGGTCACTGTATCGATATAGAGGTCATTGAACCGGGAGGGGGGAGGAAGATAAGCTTGACATCATCTATTGTCTAGTGAGGTATGATGGGTCAGTGTTATCTATCTAGAGGTCATTGTACAGGGAGGGGGAGGAGTAAGCGGTGGTACAAATAAAAAACAGAAATAATGGACATTTTTAATAATGATATTCCAACAGTACACATCCAGCAAAAAAGCAACCCCTCCTAGGTGGTTATATGTCAATAGTTTTTTTTGCTTACAAACGAGACAGAAGATGGAAGTTCCGATATTGGCAAATCCTTGTAATCCACAGGATCCATCGGGTGCACCTCCTCCGTCAGTGGCCCCAGGACCATACAGACTGTAGTCAGTGTTAGGTATTGTCCCTGAGGAGATGGTATCAACCTCTGTGTATGTTGTTAGGCAGCAGGACTGTGAAAGATGGATTTATGTTCCACTAACAATCCTGGAATATAAACTCATATATCACAGTCCTGCGCTACTAACAAGATGATAAGGCTGATTACATTCTCTCCAGGACAATACATAACATGGCTGCGTCTGTATTACCTGTAACTATCATGATATTATTAGTATACAGATTCTTATCAATAAAAGTGTCTGAGGTGTTGTGTATGTCTTTGCAGTATTATTTGTGGCAATGTATGTCATGTACAAGGAGCGTCACCAAGTTTCCCTTGGAATAGAACGTTAGTCAATAGTGATAGAGGACACACTGCCCCCTGTGGTGTGATGATTGGGGAGCCATGGTATAGGACAGTCACCCCTACCAATATAGGAGGACACACTGCGTGTGATGATGTGGGACCATGGTATAGTATAATCACCCCTATGGATAGGAGGGACACACTGCCCCCTGCTGGTGTGATGATATGGGGCCATGGTATAGTATAATCACCCCTAGTAGTGATAGGAGGACACACTCCCCCCTGCTGGTGTGATGATATGGGGGGGGGGTATTTAGGAAGTCACCCCTAATAGTGATAGGAGGACAACTGCCCCATGCTGGTGGATGATGTGGGGAGCCATGGTATAGGACAGCACCCTACCAATGATAGAGGACACACTGCGTGTGATGATGTCGGGACCATGGATAGTATAATCACCCTAGTAGTGATAGAGGACAACTCCCCCCTGCTGGTGTGATGATATGGGGGGGGGGGGGTGTAGGACAGTCCACCCCAATAGTGATAGGAGACACACTGCCCCATGCTGGTGTGAAATGTCGGGACCATGGTTATAAGTATAATCCCCCTAGTAGTGATAGGAGGACACACTCCCCCCTGCGGTGTGATGATATGGGGGGGGGGGGGTATAGCCAGTCACCCCTAATAGTGATAGGAG
>WNYA01000260.1:0-17630 GCA_019512145.1 Engystomops pustulosus | reverse complement strand
TCTATTGTCAGTAGTGATGTAATGATGGGTCAGTGTTATCTATATAGAGGTCATTGTACAGGGAGGAGGAGGAGATAAGCTGTGACATCATCTATTGTCAGTAGTGATGTAATGATGGGTCAGTGTTATCTATATAGAGGTCATTGTACAGAGAGGAGGAGGAGATAAGCTGTGACATCATCTATTGTCAGTAGTGATGTAATGATGGGTCAGTGGTATCTATATAGAGGTCATTGTACAGGAAGGGGGAGGAGATAAGCTGTTCAGCTATGTGTCAGTGTGATGTCAGGTGGGTCAGTGTTATCTTATAGGATCATTGTACAGGGAGGGGGAGGAGATAAGCTGTGACATCATCTATTGTCAGTAGTGATGTAATGATGGTCAGTGTTATCTATATAGAGGTCATGTAAGGGAAGGAGGGGAGATAAGCTGTGACATCATCTATTGTCAGTAGTGATGTAATGAGGGTCAGTGTATCTATATAGAGGTCATTGTACAGGAGGAGGAAGTAAGCTGTGACATCATCTATTGTCAGTAGTGATGTAATGATGGGTCAGTGTTATCTATATAGAGGTCATTGTACAGGGAGGGGAGGAGATAAGCGTGACATCATACTATTGTCAGTAGTGAGTAGATGGGGTCAGTGTTATCTATATAGAGGTCATTGTACAGGGAGGAGGAGAGATAACTGTGATCATCTATTGCGTGTAGTGATGTAATGATGGGTCATGTATCTATATAGAGGTCATTGTACAGGGAGGGGGAGGAGATAAGCTGTGACATCATCTATTGTCAGTAGTGATGTAATGATGGGTCAGTGTTATCTATATAGAAGGGGCTTTTGTCTTGCAAATTAGGAAACTCACAGAAAACCTTAGAGACGGTTCCATAAACACAACAAGGTACAAGGACTTGCATCCGCATGTATTTTAAGACCCGCAAGTGCTTCAATGTTTGACCTACCTTCCGGGGATAAGAACGTTTGTCCGAACTCATGGACAAAGGTCTGAAGATCAAACTAAATCAGGACTTCTCAAGAACGTAAGAAATTGTGACTACATTTACAATAAAGCTGAAGTCAGTGTATGTGGGACGATATTACAAGTGACCGGGGAAAGTGAGTATCGCTCAATGTGTGAGCGGGTTGAGATGCCCTAGATGGAGATTGTGGATGTGTGACCTGTTCATTGCTCCTAGTTCTGGCCAAACTGGTGACATGTACACTGAGGCCATCTGCTCCTCCACTGCTGACTGGTAGAAGACGTGGGACCAACGTCTCCGTAGTGGAGAACACAAGGGGGGGGGCGGGGATTTTGTGGGGGGAGGAGGCCCACACAATATATGGCGAGAAGATGAAAGAAGAAGTCATACTCCCACCGAGACCCTGGTGCAGATCATAGAGATCCGTGAGGAGTGTGCGAAGGAGGCGATGAAGGATATTCATGAAAGATCCTTCAAGGACAATAAACGCCATTCCGTAAAAAATTCATGGTAATGTCATAACAACTGAGACAGATGTACATAGATACTTGAACGTACACAGCACTGACAGGTTCCCATATATCCCTTTTACTAGACTACTTTTAGGCCTAAAATTGTTTCCCAACATCCAAGAACTCAATTGATGTTATATAACCTGGCATCAGAGTGGACATGTCCTACTTACTGTCCCCACCATCTCTACTCCCAAGCATTATGGCTCCCTACCATTCAGCACTTCATGGCATGTGAATAGGGTGATTCATTACCCACTAAATCTACCCATGTATCTATCAGATCACATGAAATCACAGACAGCCTCCATGGCGGATGGGAAGGAATAGAGGTCCATGGGCGCTGATGATTTCACGCTGATCTGAAGATTACAGGGTTAGTGTTAATTTAGTGGGTAAAGGGACCTTAGATCACATCACCCTGGTCACATGACATGAAAGTTTGCTCAATGATGTTTTGGCGCTCTTACTCATGGCAGCAAGTCCTTGGTAAGACATTCAAGCAGTTTTTCCGTAACCCTATAATGTAAATGAGCTTTCTGTCTGTTGAATATTGGCAGACGGCCCCTAAGCACTAGTTCTATGCAGCAGCCTTTCCTGAAGTGAGACTGTCAATCAGGAACAAGAGAATATAATGGACATTTTTTTAATAAATGATATTCCAAAAGTACACATCCAGCAAAAAGCAACCCCTCCTATGGTTATACTGTCTAATTGTATTTTTCGCTTACAATACAGAGACAGAAGATGGAAGTTCCGATATTGCAAATCCTATTAATCCACAGGATCTATCGGGTGCAGCTCCTCCGTCAGTGGTCCCCAGGGACCATACAGACTGTAGTCAGTGTTAGGTATTGTCCCTGAGGAGATGTGTAATCAGACCTCTGTGTATGTTGTTAGTAGCAGCAGGACTGTGAAAGATGGATTTATGTTCCCCACTACAATCCTGGAATATAAACTCATATATCACAGTCCTGCTGCTACTAACAATATAGATAAGGTCTGATTACACTTCTCTCCAGGGACAATACATAACACTGGCTGCTGTCTGTATTACCTGTAACTAATTCAGTGATATTATTATATACAGATTCTTATTCAATAAAAGTGTCCTGAGGTGTTGTGTATTGTCTTTGCAGTATTATTTGTGCAATGTATGTCATGTACAAGGAGCGTCACCAAGTTTCCCCTTGGAATAGAACAGTTAGTCAATAGTGATAGGAGGACACACTGCCCCCTGCTGGTGTGATGATGTGGGGAGCCATGGTATAGGACAGTCACCCCTACCAATAATAGGCATCCATGAGACGAATGGGAATGTGAGTGAAGCTGAGTGCGGGGAAGAGAGGAAGATCGAGCGCAGCGATAACATGAACAGAGTAGGCAAGAGTCGAGACACAGCCGAGTGGCGTAGCTACGAGACAGACAAGCGATAACAAAGTAAAGGAGTAGGTGGACGTGATGGCAAGAGCGTAATAGTCGACAGGGATGAAAGAAGGCGGAGCAGGGCACGAGACAACCGGCGGCCCCGAGCGACGTGCAAAGTGGCGCGGGCTGCCACTCGGGGTAGGGCCGCGCCGGCTGAGTGAGAGCCGGAGAAGGAGCACGAGCCCCCGGCCGCGGGGCCCACGGGCGGGGGCGCAGGGAGACGGCGGGGGCTGCCCTAGTCATGAGCCCCACATCATCACACCAGGCAGAGGAGAATGAGTTTGGTAGTGTTGGGGAGTGAATGTGTCACTCCTACTAAACTACTAGGGTGTGACTATCTGATACCATAGGCTCCCACACTCGATCACACCTTTCTGTGGGGGGCAGGTCAGTGTTGTTCCTCACTATCATCACTGTTCTCTAAGGGGTGATTGAATGTTCCTATACCATGGACCCCCAGCATGCATTCGACACCATGCAAGGTGGACTAGTTTTGGTGTACTCTAGCACTGCTAGGGGGTGAGTGTCACTAGACATGGCCCCACATCATCACACCAGAAAGGGTGGTTGGGTAGATGTGTTCTCTATCACTACTGGAGTTGAGTGTCGTATTACAATAGCCCCAAATCGATCCCACACAGCCAGGGGGCAGTGTGTCTCCTATCACTGATAGGGGTTGATTTCGTCCTTATACCTATGGGCCCCATTATCATCCACACCAGGGGGTGTAGGGTTAGAAGGTAGTGTTGTCTCCTCATCACTACTAGGAGTGAGTTCCTAAACAATGAGCCCAAGAATCAACTACACCCAGCAGGGGGGACAAGTGTGTTCTCATATCCTGCTAGGGGTGACATGCCATATAACACCAGCCCCAACATAATCCCACCAAGACATGGACGCGCCAAGTGAGTCCTCCTATAACCTATTAGGGGTTAGTCCTATACCCACCCACCCCCCCCCATATCCTCACACCAGAAGGGGGAGTGTGTCCTCCTATCACTACTAGGTGTGATTATACTATTACCATGGTTCCCACATCATCCACCAGCGCTGGGGCAGTGTGTCCCTCCTATCACTTATTAGGGGTGAATGTCATATACCCCCCCCTCCCATATCATCAAACAGAAAGGGGGGAGAGTGGTCCTCCTATCACTACTAGGGGTGATTTACTATACCATGGTCCCGACATCATCAACGCAGTGTGTCCTCTATCATTGGTAGGGTGGGTTGACTGTCCTATACCATGGCTCCCCACATCATCACACCAGCATGGGGGCAGTGTGTCCTCCTAATCACTATTAGGGGTGACTGTCCTATACCCCCCCACCCTATCATCACACAGCAAGGGGGGAGTGGTCTCCATCACTACGAGGGGTGATTATACTATACCATGCCCCCATATCATACGCCAGCAGGGTGGCGGGCAGTGTGTCTCCTATCACAATAGGGGATTGATATACTTCGACCATGGCCCCATGCTCACACGCAGTGTGTCCCTCTTATGGTAGGGGGAACTGTCCTATACCATGGTCCCAAATCTCACACCACAGGGGGCAGTTGTGTCCTCATATTCACATTGACTTAACTGTCTATTCAAGGGAAAACTTGGTGATCGCTCTTGTACCTGACATTTACATTGCACAAATATACTGCAAAGGACAATAACACAAACACTCAGGACACTTTATTGATAAGAATCTGTATATAATAAATAGCACTGATTAGTTACAGGTAATACCGACAGCAGCCAGCTGTTATGTAGTTCCCTGGAGAGAAAGTGTAATCCGACTTATTATATTGTTAGGGCGTAGGGCAGCGGCGTGAGTATATGAGTTTCTTATTCCAGGATTGATAGTGGGGAGGGAACATTAAATCACTCACAAGTCTGTGCTACTAACAAACATACACAGAGTTCTGATTACACATCTCCTCAGGGAGAATTACCTAACCTGACAAGTAGTATGCGTCCCTGGGGACCACTGACGGGAGGAGCTGCCACTGATGGACCTGTGGATTAATCGGAGTGCAATATCGGGAATCTTCAATGTTCTGGTCTCGTATTTAAGCAAAAAAAAGAACTATTAGACAGTTATAACCATAGAGGGTTGCTTTGACTGGATGTGTACTTTTGGAAATCATTATTAAAAAAATGTCGATGAAGATTCTGTATTGTATGTGCTACCACAGCTTATCTCCTCCCCCTCACTGTACAATGACCTCTATATAGACTACCCACTGACCCATCGATTACGCACAGTCTACCTGTGACAATTAGATTGGTTGTGCTACCAGCTATCTCCTCCCCACTCCTCCCGTAGCAAGTGTAACTCTATTAGTATAAGATAACCACTGACCCACATCATTATCGCACATATCTGATCAATAGAGGATGTCACAGCTTTATCTCCTCCTTCCCTGTACACTGGATCCGCGCAATAATAGAATTACACTGATACCAATTCCGTGCATATCATATCACTATGACAATAGTTGATGCACACTATTTCCAGCTTTATTCTCCTCTCGTCTCCCTGTGTAACAATGACATGGTGTCTATATTAGGATTAACAACTGACCTCTTCAATTACATGTAATAATGCCAAATCGATGATGTTCCTCAGCTTATCTCCTGTAGATCCCCTTACACCTGTACAATGACCTCTTATATAGATAACAACTGACCTCCATCATTCACATCACTATACAATAGAATGATGTACACAGTCATTATCTCACTGCCCATGTCCCGTATCAAGACCTCTATAAAGATAACACCTGGGACCACTCATTAGCAACATCTATGACATAGATGATGTCACAGTTATCTCTCCTCCTCCATGTTACCATGACACTGGATTATATAGATAAGACACTGGACCCATCATTTACAATCATTACTGACATAGATGATTTGATCTACAGCTTATCCCACCCTTTCTCCCTGTACAATGACCTCTATATAGATAACAAGCATCTGCCCAGTCCTACAGGCACGTACTGACCATAGGGATTATGTCACAGTATCTCCTCCTCCTACACTGTACAATGACCTCTTTTTTATATAGATAACACGGACCAATTATTACATCACTACTGCACATAGATGATGTCACAGCGTATCTCCTCATGCAGCCCTCTGTACAATGACCTATGATATAAGATAACACTGACCCGATGCATTACATCACTTACTTATGACAAGTTAGATGATGTCACAGCAGTATCTCCGCCGCCCTCCCTGTACAATGACCTCTATATGGAACACGAACCATCATTAGCATCACTACTGACATAGTAGATTGATGTCCAATCAGGTTATTCTCACTACCCACTCCCTGTCAAGGACCTCGATATTAGGATAACACAGCTTTACCCATAATGTATATCATACTGACAATAGATGAGGTGCAGCTTACGTCCTCCCCCCTCCCTGTACAATGACCTCTTATAGTAGAACACTGAACCAGCAGTCAATTATCATCAACGCACTATGCACAATAGATGAAATGTTCACAGCCGATAAAATCATTGACTCCACATTACTCAAAAGTTAATTGCTATATGTTCGCTGAGGCTCCCACCAGGACATATCCATCGGGGACCTTAAAACATTTCAGAATCAAACCCGTGACGTAGTCGGTGTCTCCCTTGTGTGCATGCCGACTTATATTGTACATTGTGCCGCAACAACAGTAAAATTTCCATTAGGGTAACAACAAAAATAGTTTTCTTTGAAGAGCCAGCCAACATTTCGAGAATTCAATGTTATGCTGATACGAGGCGGTCAATATGACATAAGAGAGGTAGGGAGAAGTCTATACTTTATGGTAAAGGTACCTGCAGAAACATGGTCACTGCTCAGTGACAGGTTGTGATGCGGCCAGAAAAGCAGAGAGAGTGATCGGGGCTTTGGGGTTGCCTTAGTTGGAGGTCTTATATATATGCAGATGTCAGGTGCATTGACTACCTTTCGGTCAGTTGGTAAGTAAGTGTCATGCTCACTATGAAGACCTTTTAGAGTCTTAAACAGTAGTGGGCAGTATAGTTTAGCAATCCATCCATAGTCATGACATAAGGCGTCCAATAGCATCGCCCCGGACTATAGGGAGGATTTCCTCTCTTGCAACTCTCTAAACGGCCCAAACTCTGTCTTCATACCTATCGCTATGTGTACTAAAGAAGAATGACGAACATATACAACCTAATAAACTGATTAAAGGGGGGTCTTCTACTTTCAAATAAGCTTTTGAGAACGTATAAGGCTCCTAGGCTCTGGCGGCCACTTTATTAGTGGGAAATAGCGGGATTATTATATGTATGTTGGTCCTTCAGGGGAGGGGGTATTCTTGAAAGGTAGGAGCCACAGAAGATTTACATAATCTTAATACGATACTTTATTAATCTCATTACCAGTTGATAGGAGTCGATAGTTTCTTGTTGTTTACACGCAGAAGACAATTAGCGATTCTCTACCTAAAAGTTAGCCATTTTCCGAATTCAGCACATTTTGTTCTAGGTGCTTGTAGAGAATGAAAACATCAATACATGAAGTAGTGATGCACATAATGACGATGCTGCCTACAAAAACCTTGATCACATTCTTTGATGTTGCTGTAATATGTAGCTCCAATATATGGAATCATAAATCCTTCAACCCTTATTCACTATGCATGCTCATTACAGATTATACACCTTTAACATGTCACAACCTGTAGTCACGATGTGGTCATGAACTAAGTGGTTATGGAGACAATGCCGTGCAGGACGCTACAGTGTTCTACTTCACACGTCCCAGTTTTCTACTAGCAATCCAGATGAATTGGAAGATCTAATGCAGGACTGGTGTAGACCCGTGTAACTCCACTGTTGTAGAGTATTGTGTATCATGTTTATAAGGGAGTGTTCTGGTCTACCATAAGTAGAGCTGAGATGCTGTATCAACACCCACCTGATATTGGGGAATTTAGGACTCATCTGCTGCCCTGGAACGGTAGGCTAAATAGGACGCTGGCCACCACTGCCCCATCCATAGTAATAAATCATTGGTTACGTGGATCTTCATGCCAGTCTAACACCGTTGGGCTAATATATTGGCGATGGTTAAGAGACTACTTTCTTTAAGTGTATACGGTCTGTCCTAGCAAGTGACCGGGACCACCCCTAATGTTGCCCCCAATCTTGCTTAAGGTGGGTTGCCGCCTGAGGCAATGTTGGAGTCAAAAAGCCATTGCATCCCGGTGCAAGAATGACAAAGGAAAGGTATGGTAATTGTGAAGGTTTGTTTTTGGTGGTTGTTTTTTTTTGTAACATTTGTAGCACTTTGCCTTCACAGAGAGACCTCATATATCTTGGTGGTTACAACCCAATGGCCACAAATAAAAAAAAAAGACAACAGGGACACTTCAAAAACAAGGCCAGAAAATTGGCGCAAACAGTCGAAAATAAGATTTCAACAAGAAGAGAACGTTGAGAGAAGATGGGAAATAGTTTACCGATCCATACTATAAATTCTCTACTCCACCTGCAGAGAAGACATAAAAAATAATGAGAGTGCATCCAATAGAACGTAATAAAAAACATTACACCAAGGAGTCTGATAATGAGAAAGAAGATTCACCTATTGAGGAGGTGACATGTAGAGGAGCGTGTCGAGGACGGTCATGGTGAGGAGCCTCTGATCTGTCACCTTCTGGACGGAATCTTCTGGAGAAGCCTGAGTGCACAGACCTTCATATGTAATAACATTAGTCAGGGGACAAGAAACAAAGGCGCCGTAATCGTAATAATAACATTTCCCTGTGGGTCTTCTTTGGAAGTGATGGCCGCGGGTTGCCCTTGGTGTGGTTGTGGTTTGGTGTACATTCTGAAATCACTGATGCATGGAAGAAATTTTGACAGGTAGATCAAGGCAAAACCAGATGAAAGTGAAATCACGTATGAACTTATGACCTTATTGTAGGTTTGTTAGGAATGAGCAAAAATCATACAAACATTTATGTGGTTATTTTGATTGTTTTTAGGTCTACTGTAATAGGCAGCAGAGGGACGGGTTGAGGATCACCTACCTAGACCCAACCACGGGACAGAGGAGCATAGACCGTATCACCTGGGGGCTGGTTAGTCTCAGTTGGCCATAACGTTAATTGTGTTCACCCAGAGTCTAGACCGGCGTAAAAACGCGGGTGGGAATTTTCTTGGGCGAAGGGCATTTCGTGTGAGGTACCGTGGTAATTCGTCTTGGAAGTGATAGGCGGTTGCCATTGGGTTTGGCTTATACATTATATGACTTGAACTGAGGCCGTAGAAGTGAAATTTCGAGCAGGAGTCACAGTATACGGATGACATGGAAATCACATTAACAATGACCTTCCCACTTTAGGTTTTGTAGGGAACCACATTTTGTAAGTAATATGATGTATTTAGATAAAGGACTGGGGGCACATTTAACTTTACCTATATCCCTTCGGAGGAGTTCTACGAAAGTGCATATAGCTCCGACTGAATAATGCACTGTGTCTCGGCGAACTCATACTAAGTGCGGTGCGTCACCCTGTATATCCTGGCATTGTCGGCTGTCCTCCAGCCCAGGTCAGATGGAGTTCACAATCTTCTTCCGTACATGTGAGTGCATTGGATGCAGACACAATTTGAATCTTAAATCCCGCGACCCAGTACCCTCGAATATCAGTCAGAGCACAGAAACTATGCCGACTATCACCAAATAACGATTGCGCTAGAAATTTTTTGCTTTTACTATCACAATCTGCCCTTCTAAATCCAGCTTTTGCCACCGTGTGTCGTCGATATCTCGTAAAGATGACGGGAGGAGTCCACTGAAGGAAATGCAGATCCACCAGAACTCCGATATGTAAAAGTTAAGCCCCAATATCTGCAATATGGTGCACTAAAGACAGGCAAAAGTTTATCGCCACAATCGTTTGTTAGGTTCTTTGTTGGCAAATGATTTTGACATGGACTTTCAAACTGCCCTCCATAGGTTTTCTAGTGGGTGTTTTGAGATCGTTTTAGAGACCATGACTAGAGTGACTAGTTCACACTTCCAGGACCCATCACTCAGAAATCCGTGTGTACTGAAGGCCTTTCTCTGGTGTTGGTGGTGGGTGCTAGGGAATGCATGAACTGGCCACCGCTTAAAAGATTCCAGCCATGCTTCATCTTCATGCCCTTGCGATGCGAAGGAGGTATTTGCATCCCACCATGTTTGACTAATCACTATTATACCTGCCAGCACACATCTGTTAAGAGTGGTTGGAGCATTTGCACCCTTGCACTCCTCACAGTTTTGAGGCGTTCGGAAGATTACTTATAACTATGGTTCTCAAGGGCGGGGCTGTCCACATATTTCAGTGCTGACGGGCTGAAAATGCAGCGCTCCTCGAGACAGAGTAACTCACAATCTGTGAGTGAAGCCTGACTGTGTAGGACAATTCGCTGTGCTGGGAGGGCCCTCAGTCTTATGAGTTAAAAGTGGTGTGGCTGGTGATCCCCGGTGGATTCGAAGCCCCTGGAGTCTCTCCCTACTTAATTAAACCTTAATCTTTAGAGTTTTACTGATTTATTTTTATCAATGTTGGTGTCATTTACTAAGGGGCCCAGATTCGCGTCTGTTCTCCGACGTGTTACCTCCGAAATATTTCGAATTGTGCGCCGATTGCCCTGTATTGTTTGCCCCGGGATGCTTGGCTGCAGCACGATCGATGAGCGCCTACACGTGCCGTGATGTATCCCTCCGTGCTACAACCCCATGGCATGCTCATATGATGGAGGCTCAATATTGTGTATTGTGGTGGCTCCACATGCCCTGTATGACCTCATACAATGCCTCAGCATGTCATTTGTGAGGCGTCATAAGTTGTGTGGTGGCAACCACATGAGATGTTGGAGTGACACCTCCAGAGACAATGCTCAAGCATGCTCCTGATGGATGGCCCTCAGTATTGTGCCCTGTGGCCTCCACATTGCCCTTGGAATGACACATCCTACACACCTCGCGATACTCCTGATGGAGGCTCATATTGTGTGGGCCTCCAGCAAGGCACTGTATGACACATCCCTACATGCCTAGGCAATGCTGGCTGATGAGGTTGAGATGGTCTACTACCATGCCAACTAACTGAGCCACCTTAGATGTGGGATGTGTCGGTATGTGCTCATGCTACCACGAGTGTGAAAACAATGAGCCAAAAAGCACTTGTTGACGCAAGTACTTGATGCGTACTGAAGAAGTGGTCTTGGTCCCACCTGCAGAACCACTCCTTTATTGAGTGTGCTATTCTGTCTTGATACATTGGCCATAATAGTCCACCGTGGCTTTCATTTGCCACAAATCATGTTGCTTTTTGTCATTCACTGGGCTTATAAGTGGACAGTTTTGATTTCACAAAAGTTTGATTTTTACTGGAGTTATTATTGTGTTGTATAAGTGTGCACTTTATTTTTCGGCAGATGATATAAGTTTCCTAGCGTGTCTCCTATCACATGCTAGGGGTGGTGACGGAGTCCTATACCATGGTCCCCAATCATCACACCAGAGGGGGGCTACCAGGTGTGTCTCCTTGATGACTGCTAGGGGGGCCGGTGATGACCCTGTACAATGCCAGCCTCCCCACATTAGATCACACTAAGCAGGGGGCATGGAAGCGTGTCTCCTATAACTGCTAGGGGTGGATGACATGTCCATCCCATTGTCCTCCCCACCAATACACGATATCAGCATACAGCAGCGGCGGCAAAGATGTTTGTACTCTATCATCTTCTAGTTGGTGACTGTTCCTTGCCATGTCCCCCACATAATCAACCAGGCAGGGAGCAGTGTTGTCCGTCCCATGCACTCTATGGTGGACTGTACTATACTATGTCCTCCCACTGTCATCACACTCAAAACAGGGGCATTGATTCAATATCCTGATCACTGCTAGGGGTGAGTCCGAGTATTCATGTCCCCTCCACCCTCTAATCACACCCGCAAGGGGGCAGGTGTCACACCACTACTATCCTGCTGGAGGTGACTGTCCTATGAACTAGGCCCTACACATCACTGTTACCAGCATTACGGGGGCAGTGGGTCCTCCCTATCACTTCTTAGGTGGGGACTGTGGGTACTAATTGCCATTACTTGTCACATTCATTCCAGGATTGTAACCACAGTGGTTGTATCATCATCACCCTGTTGGTGCTCTAACCTGCACCATAGGATTTTTCCCCTCCACTTCTGGAGTGGACTGCTGTAGGCCTTCATCTAACAACTCTGCTTATCGCTGTTTACTCAGAAGTCGATAGGGAAGGGCTGTGGAGCAAGTCACTGCCAAAAAGTTAAGTAGCACAGCAGCAGTGTGAGAAAAGTGTACCCGTCCCCCACCCAAGATCCCATTACTATAGTGTGAACGCACTGAGCTCCAGGGAAACTTTTGTAAAACACCTTGAGCATGACATAGTGTGACCTGCGCATAAATAATACTGCCACAAGAGTAACAAATCACACCACCACTACAGGACACTTTTATTGAATAAGATTTACCACTAAGAGCTACAGGCAGTGTATCGTATTTAGTGCACAGAGCACAGCACGAGTGTGAGGACTCGAGCTTGGCCCACACGATGCACATATGGGCATATAAAAGCAATATAAATCACGAATCCGCTCGATACTAACAACACACACAAAGAGTCTTGACTTACACACTTCCCCAGCAGGGACCTAGATTCACTTCACAGACGCGATTCTAGGCCTCCATCAGTGGTCCTCAGGGGATAGGCAAGTGCAGGGGATCAGTACAAACGATTGACCTGATTGGGTTTCCTTCTCATGGTAATTTACTAACGCGGTACATAGATGAGATCTCATTGGAGTGGAGCAGGAGGAACCCAGATGGAATGCCAGGTGGATTCATTGGGAAAGATTTACAATATCGGCAAACGGGTCTTCCATAGTATGTCTCGTGTTATTATGAACAGATAAATACAATTAGACTATAACATACTAGAGTCAAGTTATAGATAATTTAAAGGGGTTAAAGACCGGGTTTAACTATTTGTTTATTTTTATGTATCCTTTCCGAGGGAATTGCGGGGGGATAGTAATGAGGAGAATTAGTAAAGCACAAAGTACAAAGACTATGCGAGGTGAGTGACTACCTCGCCGTCCGGGGCTGCCGACGGATGTCTCTTCCGCGCCGCAGCCGGAGCCGGCGGGATGCTCCAGACAGTAGCGACACTAATCTCCCAGAGCTTACAACGCCTGAGCAGATTAGGGACGATGGGAGGAGCGCGATCAACAGACCGCAGCAGAGGACGCAGGAAGCCCGCGGCGCCGGGGAGAGAGGTAAGTTCCTGTTTATTAGGATTTAAGCTATCCTCCCAGCGCCGGCCATTTTTGGTAAAGAAAATGTTATAACCCGGTTTAACCCTTTACAGGGC
Organism: Engystomops pustulosus; assembly: GCA_019512145.1. Lineage (NCBI taxonomy): Eukaryota > Metazoa > Chordata > Amphibia > Anura > Leptodactylidae > Engystomops > Engystomops pustulosus. Next base: position 4,272 of record WNYA01000260.1, on the reverse strand, counting down.
TCTGTTTTTCTGCCAGCAAGACGGAGTATTATTAATGAAAAGTATTTAATTAAAAGGTTCGTCCATTATATACTGCTATTTGTGTTGTACCACATTCACCTTGAGGCAATTTTTCTTCAATGATATCTGCAGACAGCATGATGTGGGGCTGTGATGCTCTGCAGGGTAAACCTATCAATTCTAAATCAGGAATCTTCCAACTGACCAAAAAGGTCTCTGATGTATAACTTCACATATAGTTTTGAGGTAAGCTTCTTTAAAGGACGTATCCTCACACTCCTTCTTCTCCGTGGGACAATGAGCATTGCTAATAGAAAGCCACCAGACTTAACAAAAACCCTCATATCATCAAGGTACTGACCATATAGTATGTGATCTTATCTGTCTACCACAGCTATTCTCCCCCCCTGCCTGCTACAGATAGACTCTATGTAGATACACGTGACACATATTATTACGATACTATATTAGAATCAAAAGATGATGTCACGAGCTTCCCTCCTCTTTCCCTGTAATGGACCTCTATTAGGTTAAACAACACTGACCCATTCATATACACTCTACACAGACAATGAGATAGAGTAGTCATATCGGATAATCTACCTCCCCTCCCGAGACAAATAGACCTATAACTAGATAACCACTGACCATCATTACATCCAACTACTGGACCAAGATGATGTCACAGCTTATGTATCCTCCCCTCCCGGTACATGACCTATATATAATAACAACCCACCCATTGCAACATCAGCATCACTACTGGGACAAAATAGATGCTGGTTAATTTGCTTGAGACTTAGTCTTTCCTTGCCCTCCCAGTCATACAGAGTGACCTATATAGGATCACACTTGATCTCATTAACGATCACTATCTGAAAAAGATTGTCTACTCTGTCACAAGCTTATCTCCTCCACCCACCCTGTCTGCTAGTCTCGGTATCACGAGTCAACGACCTCTATACTAGATTACACTACCACAGCATTACACCCCTTACTGGACAATAAGATCGATGTCAGTACGCAAGCTTACTCCCTCCCCTCCCGTCGCAATGACCTCTAGATAGATAACATGATCCCATCATTCATCACTACGGACAGATTGAGTGATGTCGACGAGCAGCTTTTCCCTCCTCCGCCTCCTGTACAATGACTTCTATAGATAACACGACCCCATCATTACCTCACTTACGAAATAGTGATGACTTGTCACAAAAGACTTATTTGTATCCTGCACCATCCATGTAAAGGACAATCCTATATAGAGGAGGTGACACTGATACCATCATTTAAATCACTGTACTGACAATAGTGATGATGTCACAGCTTATCTTTCCCTCCTTCCCTTGTACAAATGAACCTCTAGTATTAGATAACACATGAACATCAGTTACATCACTAACTGACAATCAGCTAAGATGATGCGTTTTTTGTCCTAACCATAATCATTGCTCCACTACTTCAAGAGTGATGGTTTATAGTTTCGCTGAAGAGTCCCACAAGGTACAGATGCATCTGGCGACTTTGAAATTTCATTATCTAGAATTTTCAAAAATGAACGTTCATGAGATGTTAGACGAGGTCTCTTGGATCCCGACGAGTGGATGGTAAAATTTGGTCCAAACAGTAGACAAATTTCGCAATTGGCCACCAACAACTAAATTGAGATAGGACAATGCCATAGTGCTCCATAGAAAAAATCTGCAAAAACATTTTCAGAATTATACTGTATGCTGATACAGGCTAATGATCATGAAATATGGATCATAGGGGATAAAGAGAGGGATACAGGGCCATAGTATATAGGTGTTAAGGACCTACAGAACCACTGGTCACATGATCAGTGAGGTCCTGATGGCAGAAAGAAAGTAGGGAGTGAGCTGGGGTCGTGAATATAGTTTGGCCTGTAGTGGAGGTCTTATATATAGGCAGGATGTCAGGTGCATTGACTACGCGTGTCTCTCGTAGTAAGTAAGGTCATGCTCCTATGAAGACCTGAGAGTGCTTCACCTAATGGGCCAAGATTACTGTTTGAGCAAATTCATCCTAGTCCATTGAATAAGTGCGGCCAATAGCCATTGCCCGGATTTAGGGGAGATGTTCTCTTAGCAATAAACGCCCAAAAATCTGTCGTACATACCATATCGCTATGCTACTAGAAGAACGGAATGAAACAATTACAACCTTATAAAACCATTCGACCTTCAAGTAGGTTCGCATAGGTGCTCTGGGGGCAGGGCAGTACCCAGTTAATAATATACATTCTTAGCCCTTCAATGGTGAGAATCTCATGGTGTTGGGGGCCCCAAGTGAAAGGATAGTATACTGTTGCGAGTCCACTCAGGGGTGGGGTTAATGGCGGAAAGGAGAACACACAAAGTTATATATTTCCAATTCGTTATATCTTATGACCTGTTATTGAGTCAGGGTTTCCTTGACTTGGACAACAATGTTGACAGGATCTGTATAGCCAGGTCGCCACTTTAAAGGTTCAACCATTTTGCTTCTCGCCGCTTTAGAGAAAAAAAATTCGTAAAGAAGAGTAGGGACAGGCTGCCGCAAAAAACTTCATCTCCGTGTATTATTATAGAAATTTAAGAGTCATAATCGTCATCTTATTTATGCACTGCGCATTTATTGGCGATTTTTAACCTTAAAATGGACAAAGCTAAGTTCAGGATATTGTCATGATATAAGGCATGGAGAAATATGCAGCTGCAGGGGTGGTACCAGTGTTCTCCTCTTGCTCCATTCTTGCTGCAATCACAGGTGATATTACTAGATGTGAACTGGAGTGTAATCAGCTGGTACAGCTTGAAACATATTATCGAGGTGTCGGCCGTACGTTAGAGCTGAGCTGCACTGTATGACTAAGCGCCCATTATATGTGATATACATTACATAGAGCGCGGGCTCTGGTAGCTAACTACCCGGGGGTTAGTGGTTTAGAATGACACAGGCAAGAAGTAGGGCGGGGGGCTCGGGAACAAAGGGTACACACACCTTCACCCCTCTTTCCATCGACTCCTATCACTATTAGGGGTGACTGGCTATTACCCCCCCCCCCCCTATATCATCACACCCGCAGGGGGGAGTTGTCCTCCTATCACTACTAGGGGGATTATAAAACTTATAACCATGGTCCCGACATCACAACCAGCATGGGCAGTGTGTCCTCCTATCACTATTGTGGTACTGTCCTAACCCCCCCCCCCCCATATCATCACACCAGAGGGGGGGTTGTCCTCCTATCACTACTAGGGTGATTATCACTATCCATGGTCCCGACATCATCACACCGTGGGTGTCCTCTATCATGGTAGGGTGCTGTCCTATACATGGCTCCCCACATCATCCACCACATGGGCAGTTGTCCTCCTATCACTATTAGGGGTGACTTTCCTAACATACCCCCCCCCCATTCATCACACCAGCAGGGAGTGTGGTCCTCCTATCACTACTAGGGTGATATACATACCATGGCCCCATATCATCACACCACAGGGGGCAGTGTGTCCCTCCTATCCCAACTAGGGGGGATTATACTATACCATGGTCCCCACATCATCACACGCAGTGTGTCCTCCTATTTGTGATGATGTGGGGAGCCATGGTATAGGACAGTCACCCCTACCAATAATAGGAGGACACACTGCGTGTGATGATGTGGGGACCATGGTATAGTATAATCACCCCTAGTAGTGATAGGAGGACACACTGCCCCCTGCTGGTGTGATGATATGGGGGCCATGGTATAGTATAATCACCCCTAGTAGTGATAGGAGGACACACTCCCCCCTGCTGGTGTGATGATATGGGGGGGGGGGTATAGGACAGTCACCCCTAATAGTGATAGGAGGACACACTGCCCCATGCTGGTGTGATGATGTGGGGAGCCATGGTATAGGACAGTCACCCCTACCAATGATAGGAGGACACACTGCGTGTGATGATGTCGGGACCATGGTATAGTATAATCACCCCTAGTAGTGATAGGAGGACAACCCCCCCTCTGGTGTGATGATGTGGGGAGCCATGGTATAGGACAGTCACCCCTACCAATGATAGGAGGACACACTGCGTGTGATGATGTCGGGACCATGGTATAGTATAATCACCCCTAGTAGTGATAGGAGGACACACTCCCCCCTGCTGGTGTGATGATATGGGGGGGGGGGGTATAGGACAGTCACCCCTAATAGTGATAGGAGGACACACTGCCCCATGCTGGTGTGATGATGTGGGGAGCCATGGTATAGGACAGTCACCCCT
>WNYA01000259.1:174195-206613 GCA_019512145.1 Engystomops pustulosus | reverse complement strand
CCTGTCCTCCAGCAGCCTTCTCCTCTATTCTCCTCCTGTAGCCTCCTACTGTCCTCCAGCAGCCTCCAGCCTCCTCCTCCTGTCCTCCAGCAGCTTCCAGCATATTCCTGTCCCCAGCCTCCTCCTGTAGCCTCCAGCATATTCCTGTCCCCCAGCCTCCTCCTGTCCTCCAGTAGCCTTCAGCCTCCTCCTGTTCGCCAACCTCCTTCTGTAGCCTCCAGCATATTCCTGTCCCCCAGGCTCCTCCTGTCCTCCAGTAGCCTCCAGCCTCCTCCTGTCCGCCAACCTCCTCCTGTAGCCTCCAGCATATTCCTGTCCCCCAGGCTCCTCCTGTAGCCTCCAGCCCCCCTGTCCCCCAGCCTCCTCCTGTCCTCCAGCAGCCTACAGCCTCCTCCTCCTATCCTCCAGCCCCCTCCTCCTGTCCTCCAGCCCCCTCCTCCTGTCCTCCAGCCGCCTCCTCCTGTCCTCCAGCTGCCTCCTCCTGTCCTCCAGCAGCCTCCTCCACTCGCCTCCTCCTGTCCTCCTGCAGCCCCCCCCTGTTCTCTATGCTCCTCCTGGTCTCCTCTTCCTGTGGCCCCCTTCCTCAGTTTCTTCCCTTGCCTCATTCCCCTGCTGTCATTCAGTCTTCTCCCGGCTCGAGTCCGACTGACCCGCAGAGGGGGCGTGGCCAGAAGGGGGTGGAGCTACCTCATCATATGACTCGTGCAGACATCATGTGAGGAGGTAGCAGGGGCTAGTCCCGCCTCCTTCTGGCCCCCATGCCTTGGCTGCTCTGCAACTCTAAACTACGGGGTCTGGAGGAGGCGGGACAAACTGGGAAAAGTGGGCGGAGTCCAGGACATTCTCCCAGCCACCTGTGGCAGCGTGACAGAGCCCAAAAAAATGTTACTGTCACGCTAAAACCGGGAAGGTTGGGAGGTATGCCCTAAGCGATCCTAACATGATAATAATAACTTTTAACCTCTTCACAATTATTCGGTTTTTCACCTCCTGCCAGGGGCGTTGCTAGGGTCATAAAAGATCCTGGGCACGGGCCCCAATGCATATGCCAATTGCTCTACATACCCCCTTGCGGGCTCAGTTTTTTCGACTTTGACTGTGCACTCAAAATAACACCTCAGCTTTATTCTTTGGTTCGGTGCGATCGCGGTGATACCAAATTTATATAGGTTTTATTGTGTTTTAATACATTTTCAAAAATTAAACGAATGTGTACAAAAAAGAAAAAAAAAATTTGCCATCTTCTGACGCTAATAACTTTTTCATACTTTGGTGCATGGAAATGTGTGAGGTGTAATTTTTTGCGAAATGAGCCGACGTTTTCATTGCTACCATTTTGAGGTCTGTGTGACATTTTGATCATTTTTTATTTCATTTTTTATGTGATGTAAAAAGGTGTAAAAGTCGCATTTCGGACATTTGGGCGCCATTTCCCGCCTCGGAGGTCACCGCCGGCCATAACCGTTTTTATATTTTGATAGATCGGGCATTTTGGGACGCGGCGATACCTAATGTGTCTGTGATTTTTACTGTTTATTATGTTTTATATCAGTTCTAGGGAAAGGGGGGGTGATTTGAATTTTTAATATTTTATTAATTTTTTTTTTTTAAACTTTTTTTTTCTTTTCTTTTCCCACTATTTCTTAGACCATCTAAGGTACATTAACCCTAGATGGTCAGATCGCTCCTACCATATACTGCAATACTTCTGTATTGCAATATATGGCATTTTTGCAGCTCATTCATTACAATGAGCCACTGGCTAATTGTAACGAATCTGCAGAAGCCAGATAGCTTCGGGTCAAATGAAGACCCGAGGCTACCATGGCAACCGATCGCCACCCCCGATGACGTTCGGGGGCGCGGCGATCGTAATAAAGATGGCAGCGCCGCGTGCCGCAGTCTTTTAAATGCCGGCGGCGGCAACGGAGTGGTTAAGCGGTTATTAGCGGTGGGGGTTTTCTGCAATATGCAAAAACCCCCACCTTTGTATGAAGAGGACTCAGCCCGTGAGCCCTCTTCACACATTCCCTATACCTCTGTGCCGTAGAGCTACGGCGCAGAGCGTTAAGGGGTTTAGATGGTCAGATCGCTCCTACCATATACTGCAATACTTCTGTATTGCAATATATGGCATTTTTGCAGCTCATTCATTACAATGAGCCACTGGCTAATTGTAACGAATCTGCAGAAGCCAGATAGCTTCGGGTCAAATGAAGACCCGAGGCTACCATGGCAACCGATCGGCGCTACGGCGCAGAGCGTTAAGGGGTTAAAGGGGAACTCTCGTATATAGTATTTATGTCAGGCTTTATTGAGGGGTTATTGTTAGGTGGCTGGCACATTGATGGGTTGGAGGTAATAGGAAGCAATATCTATTGTGTCTTCTGAAGCAGTTTATGATCAGTACTGTTGTTATTAGTGCAAACACGGGTGGGGGGGTATGTAGAGGAATTGGCATATGCATTGGGGCTCGTGCCCCGGACTTTTATGACCCTAGCAACGCCCCTGGCAGGAGGTGAAAAACCGAATAATTGTGAAGAGGTTAAAAGTTATTATTATCATGTTAGGATCACTAAGGGTGATGGCACAAGTGGCGTTTTGAACGTGTTTTTGTCCTGTTTTTAAGAAGTCCGCCAAAAAACGCATGCGTTTTTGAAAAACACATCCGTTTTTGACACGTTTGACCAATTATCTTAATTCAAACTGGTCAAAAACGCATGCATTTACAAAAAACGCATGCATTTTTTCGACGGACTGCTTAAAAACGGGCCAAAAATGTGTTCAAAACGCCACGGGTGCCATCAACCTGAGGCTGGTGCCACACGTAACGCTTTGTCTGCGTTTGAAATTTTTCGACTTTGACTGTGCACTCAAAAATAACACCCTCGCTTTATTCTTTGGTTCGGTGCGATCGGTGATCCAAATTTATATAGGTTTTTATTGTGTTTTAATACATTTCAAAAAGTTAACGAATGTGGTACCAAAAAGAAAAAAAAAATTGCCATCTTCTGACGCTAATAACTTTTCATATTTGGTGCATGGCAAGTGGGGTGTATTTTTGCGAAATGAGCCGACGTTTTAATTTGGGGGGGGGTTTTGGTTACCATTTTGAGGTCTGTGTGACATTTGATCTATTTTTATTATTTCATTTTTTATGTGATGTAAAAAAGGTTGTAAATTCTCATTTCGAAAATTTGGGCGCCATTTTCCATCCTCCGCCTCGGAGTCACGCCCCCGGCAATAACCGTTTTTATATTTGATAGATCGGGCATTTTGGGCGCGGCGACTACCTAATGTGGTCTGTGATTTTTACTTTTTATTGGTTTTATCAGTTCTAGGGAAGGTGCGGAGGGTGTGAAGGGGTTGAATTAGGATAAGTTGTTGATTGAAATTGTTTGTTTTTTACTTTTTCTGTTTTCCCCACGTATTTCTAGACCTCAAGGTACATTAAACCCTAGATGTCAATCGCTCCTACATATCCTGCAATACTTCTGTATTGCAATATATGGCATTTTGACAGCTCATTCATTACAAATGAGCCACGGCTAATTGGAACGAATCATGTCAGAAGCCAGATAAGCTTCGGGTCAAATGAAGACCAGGCCTACCATGCAACCGATCGCGCTAACGGCGCAGAGCGTTAAGGGGTTAAAAGGGAACTCTCGTATATAGTATTTTCAGTCAGGCTTTATTAGGGGTTATTGTTAGGTTGTGGCACATTTGATGGGTTGGAGGTAATAGGTGCAATATCCTATTGTGTCGTCTGAAAGCAGTTTATGATCAGTCCTGTTGTTATTAGTGCAAAACACGGGTGGGGGGGTATTAGAGAAGCATTGGCATAAGCATTGGGCTCGTGCCCCGGACTTTTTATGACCCCTAGCAACGCCCCTGGCGGAGGTGAAAAACGACTAATTGTGAAGAGGTTAAAGTGTTATATCTTTTAGATATCCTAAGGGGGTGAGGCACAGTTGGCGTTTTAACTGGTGTTTTGTCCTTTTTTAAGAAGTCCGCCAAAAAACGGCATGCGTGTTGAAAACACATCCGTTTTTGACCGTTTGACCAATTATCTAATCAACTGGTCAAAAACTGCATGCATTTACAAAAAACATGCATTTTTTCGACGGACTGCTTAAAAAAACGGGCCAAAATGTTTCAAAACGCCACGGGTGCCATCAACCTGAGGCTGGTGCCACACGTAACGCTTTGTCCTGCGTTTGAAACGCAAACGCAGGACAAAGCCCCACCCACCGGGGCGGCCACGATCGCATCGGCGTTTCATGAAACGCCTGCGATCGGGAATGAGCCGCCGGTGTATGGCGTTAATTTAATGCAAAAACACCGGCGGCCCCGTTCCCGATCGTTACGTGTGGCACCAGCACTAGCAGTCTGGAGAAAAAAGTATTTTTGAAAACGTTTTTGTAATGGCAAAAAACCCAGGCGGCTCGTTCCCGATTGCAGGCGTTTTCAATAAACAACGGTGATGCGATCGTGCCCGCCTGTGGGTGCGGGTGGTTTTGGCAAACGAAGCCAAAAAAATATGATGCGTATATATGTTCCCCCAGTACACTACTATGGGCTCACCAGTGCCGTACATTCCTATCCTCTACGTAATATGCGCCGTCACTGTATATTCCTATGAGAGTGGGCCGGGGTGCAAACGCAGCCAAAACGTCCCGTGTGTATGCGCCCGATAAGGGTGATGCCACACATGGGACGTTTGGCTGCGTTTTGCACCCCGGCCCTCTCCATTAGGGAATATACAGGGCAACGGCGCCATATTACGTAGAGAGATTAGGACAGTACGGCACTGTGAGACATAGTAGTGTCATGGGGGGGGACATATATACGCCATATATTTTTGGCGCGTTTGCAACCAAACCGCACCCACAAGGTGGGCCACGATCGCATCACGTTTTTATTGAAAACGACTGCACCAATCAGGGCAAAGAGCCGCGGTGTTGGATTACAAAAAAACGTTTTTCAAAAATTACTTTTTTTGCCCAGACTGCTAGGCTGGTGCCACCGTAACAAATTTTGTTTTCCGGGAACGGGCCGCCGGTGTTTGCATTAAATAACGCCATTACACGGCGGATCATTCCGATCGCAGGCGTTTTCCATAGAAACGCCGATGCGATCGGGCGCGCCCCGGTGGAGTGGGGCTTTGTCTGCGTTTGCGTCAACCTGAGGCTGGTGCCACACGTAACGCTTTGTCTGCGTTTGAAACGCAAACGCAGACAAAGCCCCACCCACCGGGGCGGCCCGATCGCATCGGCGTTTCTATGGAAACGCCTGCGATCGGGAATGAGCCGCCGGTGTATGGCGTTAATTTAATGCAAAACACCGGCGGCCCGTTCCCGATCGTTACGTGTGGCACCAGCCTAAGCAGTCTGGCAAAAAAAAGTATTTTTGAAAACGTTTTTTTGTAATGCAAAACACCGGCGGCTCGTTCCCGATTGCAGGCGTTTCAATAAAAACGGTGATGCGATCGTGGCCCGCCTTGGTGGGTGCGGTTTGGTTTGCAAACGCAGCCAAAAATATATGGCGTATATATGTCCCCCATACACTACTATGGGCTCACAGTGCCGTACATGTCCTATCTCTCTACGTAATATGGCGCCGTGCACTGTATATTCCTATGGAGAGGGGCCGGGGTGCAAACGCAGCCAAAACGTCCCGTGTGATAGCGCCCTAAGGGTGATGCCACACATGGCGTTTTGAACCCATTTTTGGTTCGTTTTAAGCAGTCTGTTAAAACACACCCGTTTTTTACAGGTTTTGCCAATTATCTTAATTAAAACTGGTCAAAAACGGATGCGTTTTAAAAAACCCATGCGTTTTCAAATAACATGCATTTTTTAATGGACTGCTTAAAAACGGACCAAAATGGGTTCAAAGCGTCACATGTGGCATCACCCTAGGGGTGACGTCAGACGTCCTGCTTTGCAAACGCAAATGCAGACAAAGCCGCACCCACCGGGGCGGCCCTCGGCCGATCGCATCCATGGAAACGCCGATGTGATCGGGCCACGGCCTGCCCCGTGGGTGCGGCTTGGTCTGCGTTTTCAAACGCAGACAGAGTGGCACGTCTGACATCACCCTCAGGGTGATGGCACACGTGGCATTTTGAACGCGTTTTTGGCCGTTTTTAAGCAGTCTGTCAAAAAAAACATGCAATTTTTGAAAACACATCCGTTTTTGCCAGCTTTTCTAAGTGTATGTGATTAGGGAATTAGAGTGGCTGCTACATTTTCGGGACGAGAAGAGACCTGAGTAGAGTTAGGCTCTGGAATTGGGAGATAGAGAGAATGAAGATAGAGAAACGATTAGGTGATAGTTTATTTGTGTTGCATTACATTATGTCACTAATGCCATATTGAATACATTTTGTGAAACATGTACCGTTTTAATATACCTTTCTTGCTCCACTCTTATACCTATTTGTTCACCCCCTTCCATCCTCGTTAGTTACACCCGCCTGTTCGGACCTCTCTTTATACTGTTTAATGTTGATCACCCCCCTGTCCCGTGATATACCCCCCCAGTATTTCTTCCTGCATCTTTCTTTTTCCCCTTATTTTATTTTTTAGGGGATCCACCAAAATTAAAACAACACAAATAGAAGTTGGCTGGGGGCAAAAAAATGCCTCTCCAAAAATTGCCAAAAAAACAAAAAGGGTCACATAATTATGGTTAAATGCACCTGTGTGGTGTGGAAAGTTCATTGAGGTGCCTAAACTAAACATATTTACCTGGTTTCCAATACCCATGCTGCTCAGGGATGTATCCCTGTGTCTGATCATAAGACACGGGGAGATTCCACAGAAACCCATCTTAAGGTCTTGTGGTCCAAAGAGGCTCTCATTGGACGTGCCAAATGTACAGCCATCTGACAAAAGTCATTTTTGCCACTCCTGCCCTGGCCCCACTAAGGGATATATTAGAACAATCCACACAACAAGAGTTTAAACTGGCTTGATCAAGATTTGCATTTTAATGTGGGTATTGGAAAGTCGTAAAAACAGAATTTTAAAATAACAATATTTCCATTGTAGCAGTAAGTGGGGGCCCTCAGAAAACCAATTAACTGGTGGGACCTAGGCCCCCCAGTCCCCCCCAGTTCCAACGCTAGATCTCACATATTAATGAGTTTATTTATTATTTTTTTCAGTTCTAGGGAAGGAAAGAGATGATGGAACTGTTTTTCTCTTATTTTAGATCCCCTAGGGTACTTCACACCCAAGAAGTATGATTGCCCCTATCATATACGTAATACTACTTGTATGGCAGTAGTATATGGAGATTTTTTTTGCTATAAGATCTGTTACAGATATTTAGCAATGACAGGTATGCAAGTTAGGTAGGATGAATCAGGCTGTTCATGGAAAACTGAGCACTGATCCCCGATGGCGTCACGAGAGCAACGATTCAAAGCCAATATGACGGCGCACACGTACCACCGTCTTCAACTGTGCCAGACGGGTTTACACCTGCCATCTGTGGTTAGCTGTACGGTGTTTGCCACCATGGTTTGTTAACAAGCGTTTTGTAAAACGAAATGTCAACAGTGAGTAATTAAGCAAATCACCTCCCCAAGCTGATATGTAATGCGTTTTAAAAACACAAGGAAAACGCAAACAAAAAGAGCAACAAGTGAACGCACCCTCGAGGAACGCTACTAAAGACATTGATAGCCTACCTGCGAGGGCTAGGTGTTCAAATGTTGGTGACAGCATCTCTTTATCAAAAAAGTACCAATTTGAGGCCTGCTATGAAGTAGATTTCAATTTTTTTACAAAAAGATCAGCCCTGACTCAAAAAAAAAAAAAAAAAAATAAAAAAAAAACAAAAAATGATAAAAAGTGCCACAACGAATAGATCAGGGGTCATGACCTTGTTGGCTGAGACGGGAGAGAGAGCCATAAGCACCACAATTTTAAAATATCATTCTGCGAGAGCCGTACAATGGGGCCCTTTTTACTGAGGGTTCCAGCGGCTCGCATTTTTGTCGGGGGATCACGCCACCCCCCGCAGCAGAACAGAACATTAATGATACACACGCCACCCCCGCAGAAACATTATTTATAAACGCCACCCCCGAGAACACCCATACACATTTGTTAAAGTGGTATGCGACAGTCCAGTTGTTTTTATGTGCAGGCATTGCTCTGTGTCCCACACAAAGACTGCTGTGTTACGGTCTCTACCTTTAAACGGACCATGTGCCACATTTTATTACGACGTTTCACCACAATTTTGTCTAGGGTCCTTCATAGCTTTTTATATTTTGTATTCAGCTGCTGCAGAAACCTCACCATTAATGTTATAGAAAAATGCAGTGTGGGGACGATATGAGGGGGGGGGATGATGCAGAGGGGTATGTAAGGGACACTAGGAGCTTTCATAGCTGCCTCCTATGCAAACAGGACAATAAGGGGTAAGCAGAGGTTGTGAGGAGCACTGGGGGGATGGTGCACTTAATTCTGTGGCTGATACCGGGATGCTGCGACTTCCTCCTAGGGCTGGATTTTTGTCTTGAAGTATTGCAGCTCTCTGGTCTCCATGTCTGAATCTCCGCGCTGCTTGATTTGCTGATACATCCAGCCACTGGGAGTGAGCTCCCGGCAGACCAGTCTCCTCCCCTCCCTCTCTAACAAAAAGAGGAGACTGCTTGCAGGGAGGGAGGAGGAGGCGCCACCCCTGAAATGAATTAACCACGGCGTACCCCTGCGCTGCTCTGAATGACGACATCCAGGGGCATACTACAGCCAGGGGCACAACAGGAGCCAGATATGGGCCCTGGTCTTGACAGGCAGCGTAGCAGATATGCCACGGCCCTGTATCTGTTTGTAGTAAGCCCCCCTGGATTAGGAGCCCTGGCATGCGAGCCAGATGCGGCAAATCAAAGGCCACATCTGGCTCGCGAGCCATAGGTTCCCGACCCCTGCAATAGATGGAAGCAATTTTAAATCAAGAAAGAAAAAAATAATAAATCCTGACATAAGCTGCAGTGATTAATACTTACCGGCATTTACAGCTCTGGTGCCCCTCTACGGACTTTCCGGACTCAGGCAGGTTACCACGTACAAAAGGAAAAGATTGCCAGCTCACATCCCCAATAAAGCGTCAGTCCGGCACGGGCAACCTCTATGATGGGGAAACATCAAGGCGAAAACAGAAAGCACGGTTCCAGCCAGGATCCAGACACCAAAGATTCTTTATTTAGTGCATATTAAAGTATAACAACTCCACTCAGATAGACGGTAAAGCCTACGCGTTTCGGACGGTTCATCCTCGCCTTAATCATGGCTACAAAATCCAGGACACGTAACACTTTTAAAGCTCAATACAAAAAAGGGCCCTCCCCTCCCCACATCCTAGCGTTTTCGTCACGCCCAAATAAAGTACGATATAACAATAAAACATTTCATATTGTAACATTGAATAACAAACATTTACTAGCGGCACTAATAATATGATTCCGTGAACATCCTATTATAGAGAACCAATTTTAGGAGAGTCCGGAAGAATTGAATGGTGGCGATCCAAATGGCACAGACGAGTCGAATTCAGTCACATGACTTTAAGGCACGCGACGGTCCCAGTTCACGTGATTATTGGGATATATCTCGTTGCCAGGTTGCTTGGTAACCCCGTCAGGGCAGGATTTCTGATGGAAGGCACAGTTAAAGGAAATATGTACCGGTAATAGGAGTATCACAGTAGGGGGATCCGGGCGAGAGGATGATGTTTTATTGTTATATCGTTACTTTAGGTGGGCGTGAACGGAAACGTTAGGATGTTGGGAGAGGGGAGGTGCCCTTGTTTGTAGTGAGCTTTACAAGTGTTACTGTGTCTGTATTTTGTAGCCATGATTGTTAAGGCCGAGATGAACAGTCCGAAAACGCGTAGGCTTTACGTCTATCTGAGTGGAGGGTTAACTTTTAAAAAAAATAATGCACTAAAGAAAGAATTCTTTGGTGTCTGGAGCCTGGATGGACGTGTGTTCCTGTTTTCGCCAAGGGGTACCACGTACCCACTCGGGTAACCAGTCCGGTAATGTGCTGCAGTTACTATTTCCAGTGCACAAAAACCGTTAATCAAGCACTGTGACTGTTGTGGCACTGATGGGCAAGGCCTGAAATCTACAGTTCTGTTATTAAACACCTTTACGCACCTTGACGTGATTCTAATCAAGGATGTGGGTGTTCACGCACTTTGCGAGAATCACGTCAAGGCGATCGCCGGGCTCAGAAAGACGAGCCCGGACGATCGCCGCAGGAGGATCCGTATTTAAAAAACGAATATAAAAAGTCTCCTTAATGCCATACAGCAGTAATCAAATAAAACTAAAAAAGTGAAAAATCCCCAAAAAACCCACAACATATTGGGTATCACAACGTCCGAAACAACCCATTGCAATAAACTAAAAAGTCACTGAGCGTCCGGTAATGCAGTAAACAAAAAAAAACACCTCACAAAAATTATTAAATTTTCAATTGACCCGAATTAAAAGCGATAAAAAGTGATCAAAAAGTAAATTTACTCCCAACATGATACCAGAAAAAGTAAGCTTGTCCTTGGCACAAAATAAGCTCTAAACCAGCTCTGTAACAAAAAAATAATAAAGGTCTCGCACATTGTTACATGGCAAGGCAAAAACAACCAAATTTCTCACAAAACAAAGTTAACATAAAAAATGGGGGATGGTATCGCTGTGTAATGGTGATGGACCATAGGATAAAGATAACACATTTTTTATGGTATGGGGAACGTCGGTTGGGGGGGGGGGGGATGCTTTTTAAAAACCATAAACAAGTATTAATTATTTTTTTAACTACAACCAAAAAAAAAAAAAAAAAAGTTAATAAAATCTGATAATTACAAAAAATAAACATTTAAAAGGTCTGAATTGCAAGATCTGAGTGAATGTGCTCCTTCCCTTCTATTGCCGGAGTGTGTGCCCTTACAGCAGTCACCAACTAAAACCAAATATGGGGCATCCTATCTCAGGAGAAATTGGGGTATTAAATTTGCAGGAGTTTGTTTGTCATTTCATACTTTGTGCCGGTTGATTTTTTTGTTCCCAATAATGTATTGTCTAAAAATAGTACAGCTTGTAAATACACCTCCATTGTGTTTAACCCCGTGAAGCAATCTAAGGGTTAACACACTTCTTAAGTTGATTTTTTACACATTGGTGGTTGTAGTTGTTAGTGTAGTTTCAAAATGGCATAATTTATGCGGGTTTTGACTGTCTGTTTAGGCCTCTCAAGTACAGTTAAAGCTGAGGAGGGCCTCTAAATAAGGGTTTGGCGGATTTTCAGATAATGAGAAAAATTGACACCCAAAATTCTGGACCTCCTAACAACCTAGAAACGAGAGGAGGGGATACACAAAACCCTATGCCAATATAAAGGCAGACATTGCGGAAATGTTTGAGTTATAAGTTACTTGGGTGCCTATGACTATATGCTGAAAAGCAAGAAAATTTTGAAACTTGATGAAATGAATAATTTTTAGAAAATTTTGCCAAATTTAAATATTTCTTCATAACTAAAACCACACAAGATATCAGATATTTTTCTATTACTTTGAAGTACAATGTGCGACGCTAAAACATTCTTCTCAAAAATCCCCTGGAATGTTAAAGCGGCACAAAGTTATAACCTCATAAATGACAAAGGGCAAATTTAAAAAAAAAATCAGGCCTGGTCCAAGGTCTTTAAAGTGGCTTAGACACAACGAGTAATAGCAGAGTAACAGACATGATGGCTATTATTCTCACTAATAACAATGGAAGGTATAATGAAACCTGCATGGAACACAGTTGTTGTACTTTGCCTTAGATAAAGCCCTATTAGGTTTCCACGTTAAACGGGTACGGATCAGGTTGATCAAAGGACCAGGTAATGATAGGTGATCCTACCATAACATTTCCCGTACCTAATACACACGAGCATGTGCTTTTTATATTTACATCAATGGGATATTCAGTACGCAAACAATTATCCGGCAGAGAGGATGTCTGCGTCTATGCTGTGATCCTCTGCCCCGGCCGTAAAAGACATCCCGCAGCCTCCTCTGACCGTTAGCCCCGGGTGACAACACGACCTTCCTCATAGCGGCCGCCTTTCATGACATACACTATTAAGAGAACGGGGAACGCAGCATACAGTGGGTGGGACTAATCAGAAATGGGTTAAATCAGCACAACGAAGTCCTGCCTCCTCCCGTATTACAGCCGGGACACATGGCTACATGTGACGAGAAAAGGTGTTGGCCGCCGCATCCAAATAAGCCTAGGAGAAGAAAGGAGTATGGTGAGGGGATCACACGATGGCGGGGTCAAGAAACAGCGGAAGCCATAAGCTGCTGTGACACGTGATCAGGCGTCGCAACTCCCAGGGCTTTTGGCGGTAGTGCTTGTATGTGCTTGTGAACACTTTGTGGGCTGGGGAGTGGGCTGGGTAAACATTACTACCACCAATATACATGGCGCTGTCACATGGGACGTCTATGGCCCATCGGGGCGGGTTGCGATCGGAACCCAGCCGACGGTGTTTATTGCTCAGGGCGCGTTCACACGTGCGTGTTTGACCTGCGTTTTCATTGCGTTAGAAACGCATATACAACAGCTGAGGAGAGGTTATTTGCCTAATTACATCACTGTTAACGTTTCCGTTTACAAAAATGCATCGTAAACGCGATGCATTACAAACGTAAACGGTAATGTAATTAGGCAAATGACCCTCACATCAGCTGTTGTATAGTGTTTCAAACGCACTGAAAACGCAAAACCAAAGCAACTGTGAAGCGCCTTAAAGTAATGCAGCATAAACACGTTTTTTAAAACGCATCCGTTTGACAGGTTTGACAAATTATCTTAATTGAAAGCTGGCAAAAACGGATGTTGTTTTCAAAAATTGCATGTTTTTTTGACAGACTGCTTAAAACGGCACCAAAAACGCGTTCAAAATGACAGTGTGCATCACCCTGAGGGTGATGTACGACGTGCCATCTCGTCGCGTTTGAAAACGGACCAAGCGCACCCACGGGGAGGCCGGGCCCGATCACATCGGCGTTTCCATGGATGCGATCGGCAGGAGGGCGCCCGGTGGGTGCGGCTTTGTCTGCATTTGCGTTTGCAAAGCAGGACGGGTTCAGTCACCACTAGGTGATGCCACATGTGACGCTTTGAACCCATTTTGGTCCGTTTTTAGCAGTCCATAAAAAATGCATGTTATTTGAAAACGCATGGGTTTTTTAAAAACGCATCCGTTTTTGACCGTTTAATTAAGATATTGGCAAAAACCTGTAAAAAACGGGTGTGTTAAACAGACTGCTTAAAACGAACCAAAAATGGGTTCAAAACGCCATGTGTGGGCATCACCCTTAGGGCGCATTCACACGGGACGTTTTGGCTGCGTTTGCACCCCGGCCCTCTCATAGGAATATACAGTGCACGGGCGCATATTACGTAAGATAGGAAATGTACGGCACTGTGAGCCCATAGTAGTGTATGGGGGACTATATACGCCATCTATTTTTGGCTGCGTTGTGCAAACCAAACCGCACCCACCAAGGCGGGCACGATCGCATCACCGTTGTTATGAAACGCCTGGCATCGGGAACGAGCCGCCGGTGTTTTGCATTAAAAAAACGTTTTCAAAATACTTTTTTTGCCAGACTGCTTAGGCTGGTGCCACACGTAACGATCGGGAACGGCGCCGGTGTTTTGCATAAATAACGCCATACACCGGCGGCTCATTCCGATCGCAGCGTTTCCATAGAAACGCCGATGCGATCGGGGCCGCCCCGGTGGGTGGGGCTTTTGTCTGCGTTTGCGTTTCAAACGCAGACAAGCGTTACGTGTGGCACCAGCCTCAGGTTGATGGCACCCGTGGCGTTTTGAACACATTTGGCCGTTTTTTTAAGCAGTCCGTCGAAAAATGCATGGTTTTTTTGTAAATGCAGTGCGTTTTTGACCAGTTGGAATAAGATAATTGGTCAAACGTGTCAAAAACGGATGTGTTTTCAAAAACGCATGCGTTTTTTGGCGGACTTCTTAAAAAAGGACAAAAACACGTTCAAACGCCATGTGCCATCACCCTTAGTGATCCTAAAAAAGATAATAAAACTTTTAACCCTCTTCACAATTATTCGGTTTTCACCTCCGCCAGGGGCGTGCTAGGGTCATAAAAGTCCGGGGCACGAGCCCAATGCATATGCCAATTCCTCTAACATACCCCCCCACCCGTGTTTGCACTAATAACAACAGTACGTGATCATAACTGCTCAGAAGAAACAATAGATATTGCTACCTATTACCTCCAACCCAATGTGCCAGCACCTAACAATAACCCCTCAATAAAGCCTGACATAAATATATATACGAGAGTTCCCCTTAACCCCTTACGCTCTGCGCCCGTAGCGCGATCGGTTGCCATGGTAGCCTGGGTCTCATTTGACCCGAAGCTACTGGCTTCTGCAGATTCGTTCAATTAGCCGTGGCTCATTGTAATGAATGAGCTGCAAAATGCCATATATGCAATACAGAAGATGTGCAGGTATATGGTAGGAGCGATTGACCATCTAGGGTTAATGTACCTTAGGTCTAAGAAATAGTGGGAAAAGACAAAGAAAAAAAAAGTTAAAAAAAAAAAAAATTATATAAATATTTAAAAATTCAAATCACCCCCCCTTCCCTTAGAACTGATTAAAACTAATAAAAAGTAAAAATCACAGACACATTAGGTACGCCGCGGTCCCAAAATGGCCCGATCTATCAAGCAATATAAAACGTTATGGCCGGGGCGGTGACCCTCCGAGCGGGGGATGGAAATGGCGCCCCAAAATTGTCGAAATGCGACTTTAACCTTTTTACATCACATAAAAAATGGAAATAATAAAATAAATGATCAAATGTCACACAGACCTCAAAATGGTAGAAATGAAACGTCGGTCATTTCGCAAAAAATACACCTCACATTGCCATGCACCAAAGTATGAAAAGTTATTAGCGTCAGAAGATGGCAAATTTTTTTTTTCTTTTTGTACACATTCGGTTAATTTTGAAATGTATTAAAACACACATAAAAACCTATATAAATTTGGATCACACCGATCGCACCGAACCAAAGAATAAAGCTGAGGGTGATTTTGAGTGCACAGTCAAAGTCGAAAAAACTGAGCGCAGGGGTATGTAGAGCAATGGCATATGCATTGGGGCCCGTGCCCAGGATCTTTAACCTAGCAACGCCCCTGGCAGGAGGTGAAAAACCGAAATTGTGAAGAGGTTAAAAGTTATTATTATCATTTAGGATCGCTTAGGGCATACCTCCCAACCTCCCGGTTTTAGAGTGGACAGTAACATTTTTTGGGCTCTGTCACGCTGCCACAGGCGGCTGGGAGAATGTCCTGGACTCCGCCCACTTTCCCAGTTGTCCCGCTCTCCAGACCCCCGTAGTTGTAGAGTTCGAGAGCAAGGAATGGGGCAGAAGAGGCGGGACGCTAGCCCCTGTACCTCCTCTCATCGAGGTTCTGCACGAGTCATATATGAGTGGTAGCTCCCCCCCTTCTGGCCACGCCCCTCTGCGGGTCAGTCGGACTCGAGCGGCGGGAGAAGATGAATGACCGCAGGGGAATGAGGACGGGAAAGCTGGGGGGGGCACGCGGAGGGGACCTAGGAGTAGCTAGAGAAAAGGGGGGGCTGCAGGCAGGACAGGCGGAGGAGGCGATGTGGGGGGTGCTGGAGGAAGGAGGCAGGAGTGGAGGACAGGAGGAGGCGGCTGGGACAGGAGGAGGGGGTGGAGGAGGGAGCGGATGCATAGGAGGAGGAGGTGTAGGCTGTGGAGGACAGGAGGAGGAGGGGGGACAGGGGGCACTACCGCCTCTGGGAGTGGGGCGACGCCTGATCATCGTGTCACGCAGCTTATTGGCTTCCGCTGTTCTTGACCCCGCCCATCGTGTGATCCTCACCATACTTCTTCTCTAGCTATTGGATGCGGCGGACCAACACATTATTTCTCGTCACATGTAGCCATGTGTCCCGGCTGTATACGGGAGGAGGGCAGGACTCGTTGTGCTGACTTTACCCATTGCTGATTAGTCCCACCCACTGTAATGCTGCGTGCCGCCGTTATCTTATAGTGTAGTGTATGAAAAGGCGCCGCTATGAGGAAGGTCGTGGTTGTCACCGGGGCTAACAGGTAAGAGGAGGCTGCTGGGATGTCTTTACGCGGGGCAGAGGATCACAGCATAGGACGCAGACATCCTCTGCTGCCGGATAATTGTTTGCGTACGGAATATCCCATTGATGTAAATATAAAAAGCACATGCTCGTGTGTATTCAGGTACGGGAAATGTTAATGGTAGGATCACCTATCATTACCTGGTCCGTAATGATCACCTGATCCGTACCCGTTTACAGTGGAAACCTAATAGGGCTTTATCTAAGGCAAAGTACACAACTGTGTTCTGCAGGTTTCATTATACCTTCCATTGTTATTAGTGAGAATAATAGGACATCATGTCTGTTACTCTGCTATTAACCCGTTTGTGTCTAAGCCACTTTAGACCTTTAGGACCAGGCCTGATTTTTTTTTTAAATTTGCCCTGTGTCATTATAGGAGGTTATAACTTTGTGCCGCTTTAACATATCCAGGGGATTTTGAGAATGTTTTAGCGTCGCACATTGTACTTCAAAGTAATAGAAAAATATCTGATATCTTTGGTGTTTAGTTATGAGAAATTTAAATTTGGCAAAAATTTCTAAAAATTATTCATTTTCAAGTTCAAAATTTTCTGCTTTTCAGGCATATAGTCATAGCACCCAAGTAACTTTATAACTAACATTTCCGCAATGTCTGCTTTATATTGGCATAGGGTTTTGTGTATCCTCTCTCTTTTCTAGGTTGTTAGGAGATTCAGAATTTTGGGTGCATAACTAACATTTCCCGAATGTCTGCTTTATATCGGCTCAGGGTTTTGTGCATCTTCTCTCTTTTCTAGGTTGTTAGGAGGTTCAGAATTTTGGGAGCAATTTTTCTCATTTTTAGGAAAAACGCCAAAACCCTTATTTAGAGGCACCTCCTCAGCTTTAACTGACTTTGAGAGGCCTAAACAGCAGTAAAACCCCATGTATCACGCCATTTTAGAAAGTAAACCCCTCAATGTGTAAAAAATCAACTTTAAGAAGAATGTAAACCCTTTAGATCAGTGGTTCTCAACCTTTCTAATGCTGTGACCCCGCAATACAGTTCCTCATGCTGTGGTGACCCCAAACTATGCATCTTGCAGTAAAAACACAATAAAATTGCGGCTCCGATGGCTTTAGGCGACCCCCGGTTTCGGTCGTTCGACCCCCTCTGGGGTCCTGACCCACAGGTTGAGAACCACTGCTTTAGATGCTTCACAGTGGTTAAAACAAAATGGAGGTCTAATTTAAAAGCTGTCATTTTTTTAGACAATATATTAATTTTGGCCAAAAATTAAACCGTCACAAAGTATTAAATGACAAAAAACTCCACAAAGTTTGATACCCAATGTCTCCCGAGTCAGAGGATGCCCCATATGTGGTGGTGACTGCTGTATGGGCTCACGGCCGGGCATAGAACAGAACTAGCCATTCAGAGCAGATCTGCAATGTCACATCTTACAGGCTATAAAATGTTTATTTTTTTGTAATTTGGACATATGGGGGAATTGCCATTCCTAAATGGCTCCTTTCCATGGCTGCAATGTTACAAAGTTCAGCTTGTAAACTTATATGCAACCCACTTGATGCAAGTTATTCACATTAAATTTTACTTTCATTGTCCTCCCTCTTTGTTCCTGTTTGCCAGGTCTCAGGGCAATGATATTCTGCTGTATGAAACACTGAGAGCGTGCTCATTGGGCAATTAATGTCATGTGACCAGGATGACATCTAAGGTCCTGTAACATCTGCAATGTATACCCCATGTGTGCATGCATGCGGATGAGAATGGGAAGGCCCAGCCGAGCAGGACAAGCCTTCTCTGATGCCAGGGCATATAACAAAATTGATTTATGCGGATGTAAATAAAATTTTAAATAAAAGAAGGGTGTCAGTTTATATGGCTCTCCAAGTCCCTGTCACTAGCTGTATATGCAAAAACCTGGTGACGGCTCTCTTTAAGGTTAAAATAGGTTGTACAATTTGAGCAAATAATGAAAAGCTTTACAATTTTCTCATTACCTTAAAAATAAAATCTAGAAAAACAATGAATAAAACAGGTACACCAGAAAATAGTATAACTTTTCATTATACAAAGAACATTTATTTGACAAAGCTGGACAATCCATTCAATACGGCAGAGGCAAGCATATTTTTTTTTATTCTTTACTTGCAAATGACATTGATGGTAAAGTGTGTGATACTTGGATTGAATAGAGAATATTTACCAGATAATTCCATATACCCAGGTTCACAGAAAATATTCCCAATGTAAGGTCCCCCTCTGAGGTCCACATACTCTAGTACAGGGGTCGGGAACCTATGGCTCGCGAGCCAGATGTGGCTCTTTTGATGGCCGCATCTGGCTCGCAGCCAGGGCTCCTATCCAGGGGCATTACTACAGCCGTGGCATCTGCTACGCTGACTGTCAAGACCAGGGGCCCTTATCTGGCTCCTGTTGTGCCCCTGGCTGTAGTAATGCCCCTGGATGTATTCAGCAGACAAAATATACTGGCAAACTTTTATCATGTACCGATATTATTTGAGCGCTTCTTGCTCACCTCCTTTGGTTCCTCTTTGCCACCCATTGGTTTGAAGCCTGAGTCCATTTAGGGTATGTCGCAATGACACTCTCTAGCCTGCTGCCGCTGCCTCTGCATGCCGTCCCCTATAGTGTCAGGGTCAATTATTGGATGTTTTAGATGCTATCTAGCTTCATTCTGTCACTCTGTCATGGCCATGCTGTTGCCCATAATTTTGGCATAATGGTGCGATTAAGCAGCCTCAGAGGCATCCATGCATGCTGCCCCTGCTGTTTCCTGTCCATTTCCGTGGTGTTTCCATCCTTTTCTGAGGTTCCCAGGTGTTTGGCCAAGCTTCCCTGTGCAGAGCCTTGGTCCCCTTGAAAAATCCTCGAGTCTCCCATTGACTTCAATGGGGTTCGTTATTCGAGACGAGCACTCGAGCATCGGGAAAAGTTCGCCTCGAATAACGAGTACCCGAGCATTTTAGTGCTCGCTCATCTCTAGTAACAAATAAAACACAATTACCACAGTTACAGTCCTGGAACTATGAGTATGTAACCCTGGCTTATCATGCTTGATTCCAATAGTGGATTTCCAACATTTCCCAAGTGGCTCACATGTTTTCCCAACGTGTGAATAAGCCCCGTCAGCCTCCGTTTTCCAGAACCGTAATTTAAGGTTGGATAAATGAGTCCGGGGAAAAGCTGACATTCTTTATTAATTATAAAATGCGTCCCAGATGATTCTGTGGGACCCACCAGAATGCAAAACAGTGAAATGTGTTTGATCAGTCCTGAGAACAATCCAGACTTTAGTGGCAGCGGGCTTTACACCAATCCAATGGACACTTGGCATCATGAATGATGAGCTGGAATCTGCCCTGGGAGCTTTCACTAATATGCTTTCCTAACCTGCAATATAATGCAGAAAGTGAACTGCAAGTAAAGATGAATTTACAAGCAGAATATCTTTTAGCAGAAAACTGCTCCATTGTCCTGAGGAACACAACCTCACTTAGATTTAAGTTTCAGCAATAAATCTGGCAAATTAAAAAAAAAAAAACATCAAAACACAAAAAAAGAAATTGAAAGGGAATCTGTCACTTCTACAATGTTACACAATCTCCAATATATTACCTTATTCTGTATTTTTATTGTGGTTGTTCCAAAACTCACTTCTACTCCTCCTCTCCATTCACTAAGATGAAGTCAGGGAGGTGGGAGGCTGCTCTTTCATTAGACCACCACTCATTGCTGACAGCACTCTCTCCCTGTCCTAAAGTCTTGTGTAAGCACCTGTGATTTGGACACTAGCCGTGTGCACATGCACAGGACTGGGAAAGTTTACTGTTGGAACTGAGAGGTGGTGTCAGGAACCAGAGAACCTCTGAGGAGGCCTTGACTGCATGGATGGGCTCCCCAATCTCCATACTTTATGTTGGGGAGGTGAGAGGAGGATTCAATGTTGATTTTGGAACAATGATGTAACACATAAGAACAACAACAATTGGACAATAATAACACACAGAATGAGCTACTGTTTGTGATTTGAGTGGCATTGGTGAGGTGACAGGATCCCTTTAATGATGGGATGGTAGGATCTTTTATAACATACTATTGCAAGTGTAGCAACATTTATACGACGAGGTAAACTGGTCCAAAACTCCAAGTAAGGATAAATGGGTTACTTTATTTATGGGATTTTACACTAGAAAACATCATCACCTGTCTCTTATAACCAAGGTTTTTGGACAGCAATTGGAAAAGCCTAGAGAGCAGGGACTCCAGCAGTAAACCGTTTTCAGGATCGAATGACTCCATGA
The DNA here is from genome assembly GCA_019512145.1 of Engystomops pustulosus. Lineage (NCBI taxonomy): Eukaryota > Metazoa > Chordata > Amphibia > Anura > Leptodactylidae > Engystomops > Engystomops pustulosus. The sequence continues at coordinate 186,068 of WNYA01000259.1, read as the reverse complement.
CACCTCGCCGCCCCCTGTGACTAGATCCCAAAAAGAGCTCATGATTGCAGGCAGAAACCCGCAACAATTTTGCACTTTTGTCAGTCTATGTGCATCTCTGCAGTAGTATTTTCAGAGGACAACAATTAAAAAAGGTGCTAAAATTCCAAAATATATTGAAAGAAAAATTAAATTAAAAAAAATTACAAGTGATCCCATTATTTAGTGTGCAGAACAGCAGCCACTTAACACTCACTACAAGGAGTGTTACAGCAAAAAAACAAAAAGGTAGGAATCACCAGAGATGGTGCAGGTACAGTCGCGGTTACACGTGATATGAAACAATGATTCTTTGTTATGAATATCACAGTTCTCCAATGTCACCATTTTTGACTTGTAATGAACTGAGCACCAAACCACAGGCATCTCCTGTCTTACAAAGTGCTAACTTATTAGCTTGGGTCTGGCAGACTCGTAAAGGTGGGTCCCATTCTTCCAAGGGTCTCTTCGGCAAGGTCATCCTATTAAGACTTTAAAGGGTTTTTGGGCAAGAGAAAGCCTGTACCTGGTTACCAGAAGCCAGAGTGAAGAAGTGGCTTATTGCAGAAGATCTGCTTAGTACAGCCGATAGCAGTAAGAGCTGAATGTTAAACAGTTCATCCAGGAACTGAAAGCCGATATTTTGCAGCAACAGGTAGAAGCATCTCCTCTGTACTTGATATAGGACTTTGATCCCCTCATTTTCTGTCAACCAGTTCACCCTTCTTCATGAATAGGAATTTACTTTAACACAGTCATGGGGTTCAGTCTCTTGATTGGTAGAACAGGATATATCCTGACTCTGAGTTTTTGGAAATGTCTGATGTTAAACCGTAGAACTCTTCAATGGCTTGGGCATCAATTTTCTGCAGTTTAAAGGGAAAAATTAAAAAGGCATTATAATGTAAAATATTACATGATCTGCAAAATGACTAAGAATAGGGGATGGCCACTTACACAAAACTTTACCACAGTGAGTATAAGGTCACCCATATCGTACTTACAATGGTAAAGTTTTTTAGTAGCTGCTGTTTGCCACTGATCACACTCCCAAGGCAGCAGGACTTGGGATTTCCTGTGACGGTCTGTGTCCTGCTGGCTTCCGGCAGTCATTGTAAGGTAATGTGGTTGGAAAGTTGTGCTAATATCCTTAGTATGCCCCTCCAGCCACTGACATTGGACTGGTTATCATTGAGAGTGTAGTATACAGTAATGATACCGACACTGGACTTCAAAGGAAGTCAGAGTCCTTCTGTGTGAGGTGAATATCGGCTACTGCTAAATTTTTCCATGGTAAATACAATTTGGGTAACCCTAAAGGATGTGTCCTGATGCGCTTTCCAACCCATCTATCATTTTAGAAAAGAATTCAGTTTTGGAATATACATTTTATTTGTATTTATTTATACGATCTATTTTCTCAGCGCACCCATGGATTTCATTTGTTGTACTACGGAGTGCATGTGTGCACTGATAGCGGTAACCTAATGGTCCCACTAATATCTGTATACACAGTCCTCGCAGCATGCCTCTCTACGCCCTCTGCAGCAGATTTTCTGGCAACCTTAGCTCCTGTATTCAGGAACAAATCACTCAAAGGGATTTTAATGAAATTTTTTTTTCAGGTCCTGGCTATGTGTACAAACCTCGGCCTGCTGATGGCGGCAGAGACCATTAAATTCTGCACCTGGACTGTGCCCAGAGCCGGTTCAGATTTTATGGAAGGCTGACCGGAAATTTGGTTGTGCAACTGAAAATATGGTGGTGTTTATAGAAATTATGTGTTATTATGAGGTATCTAATATCAGAAGTAGATGTAAATTGTATTTCAAAGAAAAAAATGAGGTGGCACTCACCGATGTGATGAACTGTCTTTATTAAAGCGAGGTGCAGTACAGAGAAGAGCGGGGCCAGGCTCAGAAGTAGATGTGATGGTAGATTCCTCCTGCCTGCCTCTGCCTTAATCTGTAATTTAATAATCCTGGACCCCATTCTAACTTGTTAGAAACCTAAATTTTAGCAATATGTAAATTAACTTCAGAGGCTACAGGGACGTGTACTAGCCTGGTCAGGCACTCAGAGCTAAGCCTAGTACACGCCCCAATAGCCCCTGCAGTTAATTTACATATTACACCTGACCATGGCTCTTAGTTGCAACACCACGCACTACCCAAAGTTGGGACGAGGCTGTTATTTGAAGAAAGCAGCCATGTTTTTACTAAACTTCACACTGGCACAGGTCACCAGCACTCAATACACATTATTGTCTTTTTCCCCAGTTTCCAAAGGAGAATGCATGGATGGCAGTAAGCGTAACGCCCAGTCAATGAGTGAGAGAAAGCGCTGTATGGAAATAATAAAGAACCAGAGATTTGGAGAATGGGATTAATTCTCCCCAAAAAATTCTAGAAAAAGCAAATCAACCAACCAACCTCTACAATGTCGTCATCAAACAGCAGCCAGAATCCATGACTCTTCACAATGGTGATGTAGTGTCCACGGTTTGGGCCACTGTGGGAAAATGGGAATTGTGAAAAGTTATTTGCTTAGTTTTCCTGGGAACATCTGTAGATTGTAATGAGGATGGAACAGGGGCTAATGGTGACCCCCTGCAATGTCCTAGATCAGGGGTCGGGAACCTATGGCTCGCGAGCCAGATGTGGCTCTTTTGATGGCCGCATCTGGCTCGCAGCCAGGGCTCCTATCCAGGGGCATTACTACAGCTGTGGCATCTGCTACGCTGCCTGTCAAGACCAGGGGCCCATATCTGGCTCCTGTTGTGCCCCTGGCTGTAGTAATGCCCCTGGATGTAATGGGCAGAGCAGCGCAGGGTCCGCAGGGTTAATTCAGGGGCGGCGCCTCTCTCTCCCTCCCTGCAGCAGTCTCCTCCTTGTGTGAGACGGAGGGGAGGAGACTGTCTGCCTGCAGCCAACCCCAGCGCTGGATGTAGCAGCGCGGGAGATTCAGACAGAGGAGACCAGAGAGCTGCATACTCGGGAGACATGCAGCACCTGAGGAGAAGGAGTCAGCAGCCGGGGATCAGCCACAGATAAGTGCTCCCTCCCCCCCAGTGTTTCCTCACACTCTGCACTAACCCCTTAGTGTCCTGTGTGCAGGAGCAGCTATGAAGCTCCTAAGTGCCCCTTACAGACCCCTCTGCATCATCCCCTCATATCTTCCCCCACCACTGCATTTCTACATTATTGTGAGGTTCTGCAGCAGCTGAGATACAAAATAGCTAGGACCTAAGACAAAATTGTGGTGCACGTCAGTAATAAATGTGGCACATGGTCCGGCTTAGCAGTAACAGCAGTCTAGCAGTCTTGTGGGACACAGAGCAGCCGCCACATAAAACTGGCGCAGACACTTTAACAAATGTGTATTGGGATGTTCTGCGGGGGGGGCGGCGTGTGTATTGGGATGTTCTGCGGGGGGCGGCGTGTGTATAATAATGTTTCTTCGGGGTGGCGTGTGTATAATAATGTTTCTGGCGGGGGGGGCGTGATCCCCGACAAAAATGCGGCCGTGGACCCTCAGTAAATAAGCCCCATTGTACTCTCTCGTAGAATTATATTTTAAAATATGTGGCGCTTATGGCTCTCTCAGCCAAAAAGGTTCATGACCCCTGATCTATTAAGTTGTGGCACATTTTTATCATTTTTTTTTTTAATTCCATGGCTGATCTTTTTAGTAAAAAAAATTGAAAATCTACTTCAGGCCTCAAACTTGGGGTACATTTTTTGATAAAGAGATGCTGTCACCAACATTTGAACTACTAGCCCTCTCAGGTAGGCTATCAAATGTCTTTATTAGCTTTCCCTCAGGGTGCGTTCACTTGTTGCGCTTTTGTTTGCGTTTTCCTTGTGTTTTAAAACGCATTACAACAGCTGGGGAGAGGTGATTTGCTTAATTACATCACTGTTGACATTTGCGTTTACAAAACGCATTGTAAATGCATGCGTTAACGCATGCAAACACCGACAGCTAACACAGATGGCAGGTGTAAACCCGCTGGCAGCAGTTGAAGGACGGTGGTACGTGGGCGCCGGCATATTGGCTTTGATCGTTGCTCTCTGTGACGCCATCGGGGAGCAGTGCTCAGTTTCCATGACAGCCTGGATTCAACATAACTTGCATACCTGTCATTGCTAAAGATCTGTAACAGATCTATAGCAAAATCTCCATATACTGCCATACAGTAGTATTACAGTATATGATAGGAGCAATCAGACTTCTTGGGGTGAAAGTACCCTAGGGGATCTAAAATATAGTAAAAAAAAAGTTCCAATCATCTCTTTCCCTAGAACTGAAAAAAATAATAATAAACTCATTAATATGTGAGATAGCGTTGGACTGGGGGGCCTAGGTCCCACCAGTGAATTTGGACGCCATCGGGGAGCAGTGCTCAGTTTCCATGACAGCCTGGATTCATCATAACTTGCATACCTGTCATTGCTAAAGATCTGTAACAGATCTATAGCAAAATCTCCATATACTGCCATACAGTAGTATTACAGTATATGATAGGGGCAATCAGACTTCTTGGGGTGAAAGTACCCTAGGGGATCTAAAATATAGTAAAAAAAAGTTCCAATCATCTCTTTCCCTAGAACTGAAAAAAATAATAATAAACTCATTAATATGTGAGATAGCGTTGGACTGGGGGGCCTAGGTCCCACCAGTGAATTTGGTTCTGAGGGCCCACTTACTGCTACATGGAAATATTGTGTATTATTAAAATTAGGTTATACGACTTCCAATACCCACATAAAATGCAGCGTGAATCAGCCAGTTTAACTCTTGTTGTGGTGGATTGTTCTAATCCCTTAGTGGGGACCAGGGCAGGAGTGGCAAAAAAGTGACTTTGTCAGATTGGCTGTACAATTTGGCACTTCCAATGAGAAGCCTCTTTGGACCACAAGACCTTAAGTGGGTTCTGTGGAATCTCCCAGTGTCTTATGATCAGACACAGGGATAAAATCCCTGAGCAGCATGGGTATTGGAAACCAGGTAAATATGTTTAGTTTAGGCCCAATGAACTTTCCACACAGGTGCATTTAACATAATTATGTGACCCTTTAAGTTTTTTGGCATTTTGGGAGAGGCATTTTTTGCCAGCCTTCTATTTTTTTGTGGATCCCTAAAAATAGAATATGCAGAGATTACTTATGACACAGAAACTGATTACACAATGGCGACACGTGGACTGCAAAGAGTTTGGTAAGGTGTACATTTTTGCGGGAAGAACTGATGTTTGCATTAATACCATTTTGTGAAATGTATAACTGTTTGATCACTATTTCTTCTTAACCCCTTCCCGCCGCGGCCCTTTTTCGATTTTGCGTTTTCATTTTTCACTCCCCACATTCAAAAATCTGTAACTTTTTTATTTTTCCATGTACAGAGCTGTGTGATGGCTTATTTTCTGCGTACAAATTACACTTCAAAATGGTGGTATTTAATATTTCATGCCGTGTACCGGGAAGCGGGGAAAAAAATTCCAAATGCAGCGAAATTGGTAAAAAACGCATTTGTGCCGTATTCTTGTGGGCTTGGATTTTACGGATTTTACTGTGCACCCCAAATTACATGTCTACTTTATTCTTTGGGTCGGTACGATTACAGGGATACCAAATTTGGAGGGGGGAAAAGGAGAAGAAGGGGAAGGAGGGGGGGGGGAAAAAGGGGAAAAGGGTCTCTGGATGTCTTTCGCGGGGCAATCTCACGCATAGACCACATCCTCGGCTGCCGGATATTGGGTTTGGCGGACGATATCCCAGTGATGTAATACCCCTGCTCGTGTTACAGGTACGGGGGTAATGTAGGATCACTATCATCGGTCCGGAAGGATCACCTGATCGTTACCGTTGAACCAGGGAAACCTAGGGCTTTTACTCTAGGCACATCCCACACTGTGGGCTGCAGGGCATTACCTGCCATGTATTAGTGAGAAGCGACAAGCATGTCGGTTACTTCTGATATTACCGTTTTGGGGTCTAAGCCCCATTAGACCTTTAGGACCAGCCTGAGTTTTTTTTATTAAATTGCCCTGGGTCCATTAAGGAGGTTATAAACTTGTGCCGACTTTAAACAATCCAGGCGGATTTGAGAATGTGTGAGCGTCGCCACATTGTACTGCAGTAATAGAAAAATTCTGATATCTTTGGTTTTAGCTTTATTGAGAAATTTAAATTTGGCAAACATTTCTAATTAGTCATTTTCAAGTCAAAAATTTTCTCTTTCAGGCATATAGTCTATCCACCACACGTACTTATAACTAACATTTCCGCAATGTGCGCTATGAGATGGCATGGGGTTTGTGTATCCCGTCTCTTTTCTAGGTGGTTAGGAGTTTGCAGAAAGTTGGGGGTTTCTTCTCATGTTTCATTATAGAAAACGCGCCAAAAACCCTTATTTTGAAGGCACCTCCTCACTTTAACTTGACTTTGAGAGCCTAGACAGCAGTAAAACCCCAAATCTATGCCATTTAGGAAACTACAAAAACCACTCATGTTGGAATAAAATTCACTTTACGAGGTGTTAACTAACCTTTAGTGCTTCCAGGGTAAACAAAATGGAGGTGTAATTACAAGCCTGTAATATTTTTATGACATACATTAATTGGACCAAAATCAACCGTCACAAATATAAATGAAAAACAAAACCTGGCAAAGTTGATCCCACATTTCTCACTGAGTATGAGGTGCCCCATATGTGGTATTGGTGACTGCGTAAGGGCACACAGGCTAGAAGGGGGAAGGAGGACACCATTCAGCAGAAGATTGCATGTGCCACATTTTAAAATTTTATTTTTTTGTCAAGTTATCAGGCTGTTATTAACTTTTTTTTTTTTTTTTTTTGGTTGTAGTTAAAAAAATAATTAAGTTGGTTAGGGTTTTTAAGCATCCCACCCCCTGCATCGCCACCGCGTTCACCATACCATAAAAATGTGTATCTTTATCCCTATGGTCTTCCACCATTACAGCGATACCCATTTTTTATGGTTAACTTGTTTTGTGAGAAATTTGGTTGTTTTTGCATTGCCATGTAACAATGGGCAGAACATTTATTTTTTTGTTTACAGAGCTGGTTTAGAGCTTATTTTTTGCAGGACAAGCTGTACTTTTTCTTGGTATCATGTTGGGGTTAAATTTTACTTTTGATCACTTTTTAATGGCGCTTTTAATGCGGTCAGAGTGTTAAAATTTAATAATTTTTGTGAGTTTTTTTTGTTTACTGCATTCCGTACAGGCTCATACTATTTATTTTTGCATGGTTTGTACGCGTTGTGATACCCCAATTGTTTGTGTGGTGTTTTTGGTGATTTTCATTCTTTTTATGTTTATTTGATTACTGCATGTATGGGACTTAAGGAGACTTTTATTCGTTTTTAAATTTTTTTTTCAGTTGCACTTTTTTTTTTTTTTTTTTTTTTTATGTTTATTTGTCCAGGGGGGACATGTACAAGTGATCATTTGATACTTGTTTCATTTGAATATACGCTACTAATGTATTGGAGAATATACATATTACATATGCATCTTCGATGGCTGACAGCTCACTGTCATCGGCACACTGCACAATCTAAGAGGCAGCTACTAAGGCAGCCCTGGGGCCAACGTGGCACACATTACCCAAAGCGTCTTTAGGGTTACAGTCGGGATCGCGATAGTCATGATCCCGGCTGCCACTACGCCGGATCCTGCGGCGATCGCCCGGCTCGTCTTCTGAGGCCCGGGCGATCGCCTGACGTGATTCTACGTCAAGGAGCGGGAAGGACCCAATCCTTTACCCCCCTTTACCCTTTACGCACCTTGCACATGATTCTACATCTCATGTAGAATCACGTCAAGGTGCGTAAAGGGGTTAATAACAGAACTGTAGATTTCAGGCATTGCCCATCAGTGGCCACAACAGTCACATGCTTGAATTAACGGTTTTGTGGCACTGGAATAGGACTGCAGCACATGACCGGACTGGTTACCGAGTGGGTACGTGGTACCTTGGCGAAAACAGGAAAAGCACGGTCCAGCCAGGCTCCAGACACCAAAGAATTCTTTATTTAGTGCATATTTAAAAGTATAACACTCCACTCAGATAGACGTAAAGCCTACGCGTTTCGGACGGTCATCTCGTCCTTAATCATGGCTACAAAATACAGACACAGTAACACTTTTAAAGCTCAATACAAACAAGGGCACCTCCCCTCTCCCAACATCCTAAGCGTTTCCGTTCACGCCCACCTAAAGTACGATATAACAATAAAACATCATCCTCGCTCCGGATCCCCCTACTGTGATAACTCCTATTACCCTGTACATATTTCCTTTAACTGTGCCTTCCAATCAGACGCATGCACTGACGGGTTACCAAGCAACCTGCAACGAGATATATCACAAGATCACGTGACTGGGACGCGTCGCGTGACTTAAGTCATGTGACTGAATTCGACTCGTCTGTGCCATTGGATCGCCCCATTCATTCTTCTTCCGGACTCTCTAAAATTGGTCTGATATAAAGGATGTTCACAGAATCATATTAATTATTGCCGCTAGTAAATGTTTTTTACAATGTTACAAAATATGATGTTTTATGTTATATCGTACTTGAGTGGGCGTGAACGGAACGCTTAGGATGTTGGGAGGGGAGGTGCCCTTGTTTGTATTGAGCTTTAAAAGTGTTACTGTGTCTGTATTTTGTAGCCATGATTAAGGACGAGATGACCGTCCAAACGCGTAGGCTTTACGTCTATCTGAGTGGAGTTTATACTTTTAAATTATGCACTAATAAGAATTCTTTGGTGTCTGGAACCTGGCTGGACCGTGCTTTTCCTGTTTTCGCCATTGATGTTCCCCAGCAGAAGGGTGGCCCGTGCCGACTGGACGCTTATTGGGGAGGTGAGCTGGCAATCTTTTCCTTTATGTACGTGGTACCTGCCTGATTCAGGAGTCGTAAGGGGCACCAGAGCTGTAATGCAGGTAAAGTATTATCACTGCAGTTATGTCAGGATTTATTATTTTTTTTCTTGATTTAAAATTGCTTCATCTATTGCAGGGGTCGGGAACCTATGGCTCGCGAGCCAGATGTGGCTCTTTTGATGGCCGCATCTGGCTCGCAGCCAGGGCTCCTATCCAGGGCATTACTACAGCCGTGGATCTGCTACGGCTGCCTGTCAAGACCAAGGCCCATATCTGGCTCCTGTTGTGCCCCTGGCTGTAGTAATGCCCCTGGATGTATTCAGCAGAGCAGCGCAGGGGTACGCGGGGTTAATTCAGGGGTGGCGCCTCTCTCTCCCTCCCTGCAGCAGTCTCCTCCTTGTGTGAGAGAGGGAGGGGAGGAGACTGTCTGCCTGGAGCCAATCCCGGGGCTGGATGTAACAGCGCGGGAGATCAAAGAGGAGACCAGAAGAGCTGCATACTTCAGAGACATCCACACCTGAGGAGAAGGAGTCAGCAGCCGGGATCAGCCACAGATAAGTGCACCCTCCCCCAGTGTCTCCTCACACTCTGCCTTAACCCCTTATGTCCTGTGTGCAGGAGCAGCTTGAAGCTCCTAGTGTCCTTACAGACCCTCTGCATCATCCCTTCATATCTTCCCCCACCACTGCATTTCTACATTATGTGAGGTTCTGCAGCAGCAGCTGAGATACAAAAGCTAGGACCTAAGACAAAATTGTGGTGCAGCTCAGTATAAATGTGGCACATGGTCCGGTTTAGCAGTAACAGCAGTCTTGTGGACACAGAGCCGCCGCCACATAAAAACTGGCGCAGACACTTTAACAAATGTGGTGTGGTATTGGGATGTTCGGCGGGGGGTGGCGTGTGTATATAAGTTCTCGGGGTGGCGTGTGTATAATAATGTTCTGCGGGGGGTGGCGTGATCCCCGACAAAAATGCGGGCCGTGGACCCTCAGTAAATAAGCCCCATTGTACTCTCTCGTAGAATTATATTTTAAAATATGTGGCGCTTATGGCTCTCTCAGCCAAAGTTCATGACCCCTGATCTATTAAGTTGTGGCACATTTTTTATAATTTTTTTTTTTTTTTAATTCATGGCTGATCTTTTTAGTAAAAAAATTGAAAATCTACTTCAGGCCTCAAACTTGGGGTACATTTTTTGATAAAGAGATGCTGTCACCAACATTTGAACTACTAGCCCTCTCAGGTAGGCTATCAAATGTCTTTATAGCTTTCCCTCAGGGTGCGTTCACTTGTTGCGCTTTTGTTGTGTTTTCCTTGTGTTTTAAAACGCATTACAACAGCTGGGGAGAGTGATTTGCTTAATTACATCACTGTTGACATTTGCGTTTACAAACGCATGGTTAACGCATGCAAACACCGACAGCTAACACAGATGGCAGGTGTAAACCCGCTGGCAGCAGTTGAGGACGGTGGTACGTTGGCGCCGGCATATTGGCTTTGATCGTTGCTCTCTGTGACGCCATCGGGAGCAGTGCTCAGTTTCCATGACAGCCTGGATTCATCATAACTTGCATACCTGTCATGCTAAAATCTTAACAGATCTATAGCAAAATCTCCATATACTGCCATACAGTAGTATTACGTATATGATAGGCAATCAGACTTCTTGGGGTGAAAGTACCTAGGGGTCTAAAATATAGTAAAAAAAAGTTCCAATCATCTCTTTCCCTAGAACTGAAAAAAATAATAATAAACTCATTAATTGTGAGATAGCGTTGGACTGGGGGGCCTAGGTCCCACCAGTGATTTGGTTCTGAGGGCCCACTACTGCTACATGGAAATTATGTATTATTAAAATTAGTTATACGACTTCCAATACCCACATAAAATGCAGGCGTGAATCAGCCAGTTTAACTCTTGTTGTGGTGGATTGTTCTAATCCCTTAGTGGGGACCAGGGCAGGAGTGGCAAAAAAGTGACTTTGTCAGATTGGCTGTACAATTTGGCACTTCCAATGAGAAGCCTCTTTGGACCACAAGACCTTAAGTGGGTTCTGTGGAATCTCCCAGGTCTTATGATCAGACACAGGGATAAAATCCCTGAGCAGCATGGGTATTGGAAACCAGGTAATATGTTTAGTTAGGCCCAATGAACTTTCCACACAGGTGCATTTAACATAATATTGTGACCTTTAAGTTTTTTGCATTTTGGGAGAGGCATTTTTTGCCAGCCTTCTATTTTTTGTGGATCCCTAAAAATAGAATATGCGAGATTACTTATGACACAGAAACTGATTCACAATGGCCACGTGGACTGCAAAGAGTTTGGTAAGGGTGTACATTTTTGCGGGAAGAACTGATGTTTGCATTAATACCATTTGTGAAATTGTATACTGTTTGTCACTATTTTCTTCTTAACCCCTTCCCGCCGCGGCCCTTTTTCGATTTTGCGTTTTCATTTTTCACCTCCCACATTCAAAAATCTGTAACTTTTTTATTTTTCCATGTACAGAGCTGTGTGGGGCTTATTTTCTGCGTACAAATTACACTTCAAAATGGTGGTATTTAATATTTCATGCCGTGTACCGGGAAGCGGGGAAAAAAATTCCAAATGCAGCGAAATTGGTAAAAAACGCATTTGTGCGTATTCTTGTGGGCTTGGATTTTACGGATTTTACTGTGCACCCCAAATTACATGTCTACTTTATTTTTGGGTGGTACGATTACAGGGATACCAATTTGTGTATGGTTTATAATGTTTTCATACATTTAAAAAAAATTAAAACCTCCTGTACAAAATTTTTTGGGGGGATTTTGCCATCTTCTGGGGCTAATAACTTTTCATACTTGGCGGATTTGATTACGTTTACATGTTATCATTTTTAGGACTGTACGACCTTTTGATCACTTTTATAGATTGAACAAAAATTTTAAT
>WNYA01000259.1:153961-174183 GCA_019512145.1 Engystomops pustulosus | reverse complement strand
GCTGTATCGGTTTATAATGTTTTCATACATTTAAAAAAAATTAAACCTCCTGTACAAAATTTTTTGGGGGAGTTTTGCCATCTTCTGGGGCTAATAACTTTCATACTTGGCGGATTTGATTACGTTACAATGTTATCATTTTAGGACTGTACGACCTTTTGACACATTTTATAGAATTGAAAAAAAAATTTTAAAGGCAAAAAAGTGCATTTCGTCTTTGGCGCGATTTCCGTTACGGGGTTAAACGCAGTGAAAACAAGTTATATATTTGATCGGGCATTTTCGACGCGGCAATACCTAATGTGTTTATGATTTTTACTGTTATTTATTTATATCAATTCTAGGGAATGGGGGTGATTTGAATTTAGGTTTTTTATATTTTTTATTTTTACTATTTTTCAGACTCCCTAGTTTTTATAACCTTCGGCGGCGGATCGCCGCTCCCAATGACGTCACTGGAGCGACAATCCACGGAAAGATGGCGGCCCCGCGCGCCGCCGTTTGATGCCGCGAGCGGGGTGTACCAGTAAGCCTTTGCTGCAGTATGCAGCAAAGACTTACCGGCTATGGAGAGGGCTCGGCCCGCGAGGGGTAAGGGGTTAAGATGGGAGGTATGCTTGTATGATGGCCTCCTACACAGAGGTATTTGTATAATAAAAGTGCATTACATTTCACATTGTATCTTCCTGTGCAGTTAAAAGACCAGAGTGAAGTTGGGCCCCCCCAACTTGTTCAATTCAAAAAATTGGTGTCAACGTTGTGTACGTTTGTGCAGCAGAAATTTTCGTTTGTGCCGCTATCATTTTTAAGATTTTAATGAAAGTTTCCAGAGGTCAACCAGCCCCCCCCACATTGACCAAAACAAACAAAACTGGGACCGAACAATTCTGCTACGTTTGTTTCTGCCTCAATTTTTTTTTTGCTGCTTTTTTTTTAAATATATATACAAAAAATTCAAGGTCAAAAGTTCAGCAGCCCCCCCCCCCCATAATGAATCAAACAAAAACTTGTGTCACAAACTAGTGCTACGTTTGTGATGGTTTGTGCCGCAAAAAATTTCGTTTGTGCCACTATCATTTTTAATCATACTTTTTTGCAGAGGTCATCAGAGTTCATGTCTTCAAAAGTACAGGCGGTCCCCACTTAAGAACACTCTACTTACAACGACCCTAGTACAAACGGACTCTGGATATTGTAATTTATTGTACTTAGTCCTAGGCTACAATCAACAGCTATAACAGTTTCACCAGGAGTCTGTAATGAAGATTAGGTTTAATCCTCGTTCTTATGACAAGCCAACATTTTTAAAATCCAATTGTCACAGAGACCAAAAAAGTTCTGACTGGGGATTACAATGATAAAGTATACAGTTCCGACTTGCATACAAATTCAACTTAGAACAAACCTACAGACCCTATCTTGTATGTAACCCCGGGGACTGCCTGCAATGTGTTTGCAGCTCCCTGGTGATCAAGCCATGGGAGTATCACTAGGTTTGTTTTTACCAGTCATCCTAAACACCTCAAACACCTGGACATACCTTAAAATGATAGCGGCACAAACGAAAATTTTTGCCACAAACGCCGCAATAACGTTGACACCAGTTTGTTTGATACGGTTAAGGCTGGTTTGCCCTTTGAACTTAATTTAAATGGCAAAAAAGTGCCATTTTCGTCTTTGGGCGCGATTTTCCGTTACGGGGTTAAACGCAGTGAAAAACCGTTATCATATTTTGATCGGGCATTTTCGGACGCGGCAATACCTAATGTGTTTATGATTTTTACTGTTTATTTATATTTATATCAATTCTAGGGAAAGGGGGGTGATTTGAATTTTTAGGTTTTTTTATTATTTTTTTATTTTTACTATTTTTCAGACTCCCTAGGGTACTTTAACCCTTCGGCGGCGGATCGCCGCTCCCCAATGACGTCACTGGGAGCGACGATCCACGGAAAGATGGCGGCCCCCGCGCGCTGCCGTCTTTTTGATGCCGCCGGCACCTTTGCCAGCGGCGATCAGCGGTAAAACACCCGTGATCGGTGCCGGCACCGATCGCGGGTGTTACCAGTAAGCCTTTGCTGCAGTATGCAGCAAAGACTTACCGGCTATGGAGAGGGCTCGGCCCGCGAGGGGTAAGGGGTTAAGATGGGAGGTATGCTTGTATGATGGCCTCCTACACAGAGGTATTTGTATAAATAAAAGTGCATTACATTTCACATTAGTATCTTCCTGTGCAGTTAAAAGACCAGAGTGAAGTTGGGCCCCCCCAACTTGTTCAATTCAAACAAAATTGGTGTCAAACGTTTGTGCTACGTTTGTGCAGCAGAAATTTTCGTTTGTGCCGCTATCATTTTTAAGATTTTAATGAAAGTTTCCAGAGGTCAACCAGCCCCCCCCCACTTGTACCAAAACAAACAAACTGGGACCGACAATTCTGCTACGTTTGTGCTGCTCAATTTTGGTTTTTGCTGCTTTTTTTTTTAAATATATATACAAAAAATTCAAGGTCAAAAGTTCAGCCAGCCCCCCCCCCCCATTAACTGAATCAAACAAAACTTGTGTCAAACAATAGTGCTAAGTTTGATGGTTTGTGCAGCAAAAAATTTCGTTTGTGCCACTATCATTTTTAATCATACTTTTTTGCAGAGGTCATCAGAGTTCATGTCTTCAAAAGTACAGGCGGTCCCCTACTTAAGAACACTCTACTTACAAACGACCCCTAGTTACAAACGGACCTCTGGATATTGGTAATTTATTGTACTTTAGTCCTAGGCTACAATCAACAGCTATAACAGTTATCACAGGAGTCTGTAATGAAGATTTAGTGTTAATCCTCGTTCTTATGACAAGCCAACATTTTTAAAATCCAATTGTCACAGAGACCAAAAAAGTTCTGACTGGGGATTACAATGATAAAGTATACAGTTCCGACTTGCATACAAATTCAACTTAAGAACAAACCTACAGACCCTATCTTGTATGTAACCCGGGGACTGCCTGTACAATGTGTTTGCTAGCTCCCCCTGGTGATCAAGCCATGGGAGTATCACTAGGTTTGTTTTTTACCAGTTCATCCTAAACACCTCAAACACCTGGACATACCTTAAAAATGATAGCGGCACAAACGAAAATTTTTGCTGCACAAACGCCGCAATAACGTTTGACACCAGTTTTGTTTGATACGGTTAACGGCTGGTTTGCCCTTTGAACTTAATTTTTTGTTCATATATTCAAAACAAAAGCAGCACAAGCAAACATTTGAGCAGCAAAAACGTAGCAGAATTGTACGGTCCCAGTTTTGTTTGATTTGGGTAATGTTGGGGGGGGCTGGTTGACCTCTGACCTCTGGAAACTTTCATTAAAATCTCCGGGGAAGAAGGGGTCGAGTCGCGTATGGGGGCGGCGAGACCCAAAATGGAGGAAGGGGAACTAAGAGAGGTGATAAAACAAAGTCCTATTACGCCTGTACATATTCCTTTAAACGTGCCTTCCAATCAACGCATGCACTGACGGGTTACCAACAACCTGCAACAGATATATCACAAATAACGTGACTGGGACGCGTCGCGTGACTTAGTCATGTGACTGAATTCGACTCGTCTTCCATTTGGATCGCCCCATTCATTCTCTTCCGGACTCTCTAAAATTGGTCTGATATAAAGGAGTTCACAGAATCATATTAATTATTGCCGCTAGTAAGATTTTGTTATTCAATGTTACAAAATATGATGTTTTATGTTATATCTACTATTAGGTGGCGTGAACGGAAACGCTTAGGATTGGGGGAGGGGGAGGTGCCCTTGGTTTGTGATTAGACTTTAAAAGTGTTACTGTGGTCTGTATTTTGATAGCCATATTAAGGACGAGATGACCGTTCCGAAACGCGTAGGCTTTACGTCTATCTGATGGAGTGTTATACTTTTAAATATGCACTAAATAAGAATTCTTTGGTGTCTGGAGCTGGCTGGCACCGTGCTTTTCCTGTTTTCGCCATTGATGTACCCCAGCAGAAGGGTGGCCCGTGCCGGACTGGACGCTTATTGGGGAGATGAGCTGGCAATCTTTTCCTTTATGTACGTGGTACCTGCCTGATTCAGGAGTCGTAAGGGGCACCAGAGCTGTAATGCAGGTAAGTATTATCACACTGCGTTATGTCAGGATTTTATTTTTTTTTCTTGATTTAAATGTGCTTCATCTATTGCAGGGTCGGGAACCTATGGCTCGCGAGCCAAGTGTGGCTCTTTTGATGGCCGCATCTGGCTCGCAGCCAGGCTCCTATCCAGGGCATCTACTACACGCGCGTGGATCTGCTACGGCTGTGCCTGTCAAGACCGGGCCCATATCTGGCTCCTGTTGTGCCCCGGCTGTAGTAATGCCCCTGGATGTATTCAGCAGAGGCGCGCAGTACGCGGGGTTAATTCAGGGTGGCGCCTCTCTCATCCCTCCCTGCAGCAGTCCTCCTCTTGTGTAGAGAGGGGGGGAGGAGACTGTCTGCCTGGGCCAATCCCGGGCTGGATGTAGCAGCGTGCGCGGAGATTCACAAGGAACCGAGGCTGCATACTTCAGAACATCCACACCTGAGAGAAGGAGTCACAGCCGGGGATCAGCCACAGATAAGTGCAACCCTCCCCCCAGTGTCTCCTCACACTCTCCTTAACCCCTAGTGTGTCCTGTTGCAGAGCAGCTTGAAGCTCCTAGTGTCCCTTACAACCCTCTTGGTCATCCCCTCATATCTTTCCCCACACAACCTTCTTTCTCACATTAATTTGAGGTTCTGGCGCTGAGATACAAAATAGCTAGGACCTAAGACAAAATTTGGTGCACGTCAGTATAAATGTGGCACATGGTCCGGTTTAGCAGTAACAGCAGTCTTGTGGGACACAGAGCCACCGGCACAATAAAAAACTGGCGCAGACACTTTAACAAATGTGGGTATTGGGATGTTCTGCGGGGGGTGGCGTGTGTATAATAATAATGTTCTGCGGGGTGTGCGTGTGTATATAATGTTCCTGCGGGGGTGGCGTGATCCCCGACAAAAATGCGGCCGCTGGACCCTCAGGTATAAGCCCCATTGTACGGCTCTCCGTAATTATATTTTAAAATATTGGTGCTTATGGTCTCTCAGCCAAAAGGTTCATACCCCTGATCTATTAGTTGTGGCACATTTTTTATCTTTTTTTTTTTATTTTTTTTTTTTGATTCATGGCTATCTTTTTAGTAAAAAAAATTGAAAATCTACTTCAGGCCTCAAACTTGGGGTACTTTTTTGATAAAGAGATGCTGTCACCAACATTTGAACTACTAGCCCTCTCAGGTAGGCTATCAATGTCTTTATAGCTTTCCCTCAGTTTCGTTCACTTGTTGCGCTTTTGTTTGGTTTTCCTTGTGTTTAAAACCGCATTACAACAGCTGGGGAGAGTGATTGCTTAATTACATCACTGTTACATTGCTTTTACAAAACGCATGTAACGCATGCAAACACCGCCGACAGCTAACACAGATGGCAGGTGTAAACCCGCTGGCAGCAGTTGAGGACGGTGGTACGTGTGCGCCGCCATATTGGCTTTGATCGTTGCTCTCTGTGACGCCATCGGGGAGCAGTGCTCAGTTTTCCATGACAGCCTGGATTCATCAACTTGCATACCTGTCATCTAAAGATCTGTAACAATCTATAGCAAAATCTCCATATACTGCCATACAGTAGTATTACAGTATATGATAGGGCAATCAGACTTCTTGGGGTGAAAGTACCCTAGGGGATCTAAAATATAGAAAAAAAAGTTCCAATCATCTCTTTCCCTAGAACTGAAAAAAATAATAATAAACTCATTAATATGTGAGATAGCGTTGGACTGGGGGCCTAGGTCCCACCAGTGAATTTGGTTCTGAGGGCCCACTACTGCTACATGAAATATTGTATTATTAAAATTATTATACGACTTCCAATCCCCATAAAATGCAGCGATAATCAGCCAGTTTTAACTCTTGTTGTGGTTGATTTTCTAATCCCTTAGTGGACGCGATTCAATGCTCAAACTTGATTTCGGTCTTGTACTTTCACTTCCTTGCTGGTCTTGACGAAGCCCCCAAGACCTTAAGTGGGTTCTGTGGAATCTCCCGTGTCTTATGATCAGACACAGGATGAATCCCTGAGCAGCATGGGTATTGAAACCAGGTAAATATGTTTAGTTAGGCCCAATGAACTTTCCACACAGTGCATTTAACTAATTATTGTGACCTTTAAGTTTTTTGCATTTTGGGAGAGGCATTTTTTGCCAGCCTTCTATTTTTTTGTGGATCCCTAAAAATAGAATGTCAGAGATTACTTATGACACAGAAAACTGATTACACATGGCGACACGTGGACTGCAAAGAGTTTGGTAAGGTGTACATTTTTGCGGAAGAACTGATGTTGCATTAATACCATTTTGTAAATGTATAACTGTTTGATCACTATTTCTTCTTAACCCCTTCCCGCCGCGGCCCTTTTTTCGATTTTGCGTTTTCATTTTTCACTCCCCACATTCAAAAATCTGTAACTTTTTTTTTATTTTTCCATGTAACAAGCTGTGTGATGGCTTATTTTCTTGCGTACAAATTACACTTCAAATGGTGGTATTTAATATTTCATGCGTGTACCGGGAAGCGGGAAAAAAATTCCAATCAGCGAAATTGGTAAAAAACGCATTTGTCCGTATTCTTGGGCTTGGATTTTACCGGATTTTACTGTGCAACCCCTTCACATGTCTTATTTTCTTGGGTTGGTACGATTACAGGGATACAACATTTGTATGGTTTATAATGTTTTCATACATTTAAAAAAAATTAAAACCTCCTGTACAAAATTTTTTGGGGGGATTTTGCCATCTTCTGGGGCTAATAACTTTTCATACTTTGGGCGGATTTGATTACGTTTACATGTTATCATTTTTAGGACTGTACGACCTTTTGATCACTTTTATAGAAGTGAAAAAAATTTTAAATGGCAAAAAAGTGCCATTTCGTCTTTGGGCGCGATTTTCCGTTACGGGGTTAAACGCAGTGAAAAACCGTTATCTATTTTGATCGGCATTTTCGACGCGGCAATACCAATGTGTTTATGATTTTTACTGTTTATTTATATTATACATTCTAGGGAAATGGGGTGATTTGAATTTTAGGTTTTTTTATTATTTTTTTTTTTACTATTTTTC
Organism: Engystomops pustulosus; assembly: GCA_019512145.1. Classification (NCBI taxonomy): domain Eukaryota; kingdom Metazoa; phylum Chordata; class Amphibia; order Anura; family Leptodactylidae; genus Engystomops; species Engystomops pustulosus. The sequence goes on along the minus strand of WNYA01000259.1, from coordinate 166,990 downwards.
AGACTCCCTAGGACTTTAAACCCTTCGGCGGCGGAATCCCCGTCTCCCAATGACGTCACTGGGAGCGACAATCCACGGAAAGATGGCGGCCCCCGCGCGCCGCCGTCTTTTTGATGCCGCCGATCGCGGGTGTTACCAGTAAGCCTTTGCTGCAGTATGCAGCAAAGACTTACCGGCTATGGAGAGGGCTCGGCCCGCGAGGGGTAAGGGGTTAAGATGGGAGGTATGCTTGTATGATGGCCTCCTACACAGAGGTATTTGTATAAATAAAAGTGCATTACATTTCACATTATTATCTTCCTGTGCATTAAAAGACCAGAGTGAAGTTGGGCCCCCCCAACTTGTTCAATTCAAACAAAATTGGTGTCAAACGTTTGTGCAGCGCAGAAATTTTCGTTTGTGCCGCTATCATTTTATATTTTAATGAAAGTTTCCAGAGGTCAACCAGCCCCCCCCACATTGACCAAACAAACAAACTGGGACCACTTCTCTCTTTTTCTGCTCTTTTTTTTTTTTTGCTTTTTTTTTTTTATATTCGATTTCCCACCCCCCCCCCCCCCATTAACTGAATCAACAAAACTTTTGTCAACAATAGTGCTGACGTTTGTGATGGTTTGGTGCAGCAAAAAATTTCGTTTGTTCCACTATCATTTTTAATCCTACTTTTTGCAAGGTCCTCAAGTTCATTTGTCAAAATTCATTCAACGGTTGTTCCGCCCGCCTACGCCCTCCCCCCACCTTTCGCCTGCTTACGCCCCTTCCGGCAGTTTTGCTGGTTTTCCATAGGTTCCTTTTCAATTTTGCCGAGTCTTATCGATGAGTGGGAATCTTTCATCGGCGATCCCCCTCGTCGTCTCTATTACAAACCCGTATATGTTTCACCCTTGGGTCTTTCCTTCCTACTTATCATATTTCACAGCCTCCTCGTTCTAGTATAGATCTTCATGGCCCGTTTTTGCGCAAATTCCAATTGTCACAGAGACCAAAAAAGTTCTGAACGGGGATTACAATGATAAAGTATACAGTTCCGACTTGCATACAATTCAACTTAAGAACAAACCTACAGACCCTATTTGTATGTAACCCGGGGACTGCCTGTACAATGTGTTTGGCTAGTCCCCCTGGTGATCAAGCCATGGGAGTATCACTAGGTTTGTTTTTACCAGTTTCCACTAAACACCTCAAACACCTGACATACCTTAAACTGTAGCGTGCACAACGAAATTTTTGCTGCACAAACGCCGCAATAAACGTTGACACCAGTTTTTTTGATACGGTTAACGGGCTGGTTTGCCCTTTGAACTTATTTTTTGTTCATATATTCAAAACAAAAGGCAGCAAAAGCAAACATTTGAGCAGCAAAAACGTTAGCAGAATTGTACGGTCCCCAGTTTTGTTTTGATTTGGGTAATGTTGGTTGGGGGGCTGGTTGACCTCTGACCTCTGGAAACTTTCATTAAAATCTCAAAAACAATAGATCTGATAAATACATCAAAGTGGGTCCAAGTATAACTTAAATCAAATACTGGCATCCTGGAATTTAAATCTAAGATCTTACATAAAAAGACAAATGTCCATATGTAATAAAATGATGCACAATCTTTATTTAAAAACAAAAAATCCTACAGCCCCATGTCTAATAGAAGACAAGCTTGGCAAACATATACATTCAAAAAAATGAAAAGGCACATATCAATGGGAAAATAATAAGTGAGAGGTCAGAATGTAAATGTACAATTACATGTAAATATCATAGAGCCTCTTTTTATTGCCTGAGGCCAGTAAATGTAAACATTAGATAAAAGTATGCATATGCAACATCCCCACCTTTTCTTGGGGCCTGGAGACAGCCGAGGCCCGGAATACCGGAGTGGCTGGCGGTTGCGGCCTAGGCACGCTAGTGTCACGGTGCTTCGTATGGGGACTGGAGGGCTGTCCTACAGCCTGGCACATTGGCTACTCAGGGTAGCGATAGCAAAGTGCCAAAGTGTCCATTTTCCTGTGGAGAAAAACATAGGAAATGCAAACAGAATGTCCCATTTCTGCAAATAAAGAGCATTCAGTGCAACACAAGTCATTAGCATTTTTTCCTTTGAACAGCAGGGAGGTCATCTGCGGCGGCAGGCATCTCAGCAAAGGAAGGAGGCAGGCACTTCTCTGACTGACCTTCAGTAGCTGGGGGCGCTGTGGAGCGCATGATGATGACTGCAGGAGCTGTAACTTCTTCATTGCTGAAGGATTGTTGTTCCTGGACTGACCTGTAGCTCTTGGGGGCTGTTGCACTGGCGGTGGTAACCTCTGTAGCTGGCAGGGCGTTCTCACCGGACAGCCTGGGCCTCTTAGCAGGTGGTCCTGGATACTCAGCAGGCTGGTCAGCATCATTAGATAAGGGGTCAGGCCCCTTTAAGAGAATCCCTTTTGTAGCCGGGCCTTCTATGGGGAGATGTTGGCCCTCTGCAGGGAGGCCGGACTGTACCCCAGCCGGGGCTAAGGGAGATATAGTCACTGTGATATAGGCCCTGGGGGCCATGGTACAGGCACATAGAATTCAGCGGCACTCACCAGTTTAGTGCCTACAAAGGCAGAGCGGGGCCTGGCGACGGGCCGTTTCGCGCTAGTCTAGTGCATTATCAAGCCAATTACTTAATTTCACGGCGTCGTGCACAATATATGTGTCGGAGCAGGTAGATGGCGTCATGACAACAGCAACACAACAATACATGTTAAAATACAACGTGAATGTGATGGTTAAAAAATGGAACAATCCATAGTAAACAGGCAAAAAGTGCCGTTTATAGGACATGCTATGAAGTATTTTAAATACACATGGAACAGTACTTATAACACGAGTGGAATATTCAAACAGGGACATGGTAGACAAGACGGTAAGCTTTATCGGGAAAAGAACCACACCTATTTAACAAACTATCCAAGGGGAGCAAAACTTACATAAAGACACTGTAATTGTTCCTGTCATTCATTCCCAAGGCATCAAACTGGATTATATATCTATTCTCATGTCTTAGCAGAAGTATATTTTTATCTCCCCCAAGGGGGTCAATTTTGACATGCTCGATGCCTGCAAACTTAAGTACCCGCGGATCTCCCCCGTGTTGTTTTTTCACATGATAGATTAATCGGGGGCAACCATCGGGGGCTAATCGACTTGCAGTGTTCTCTGAACCTCGCATACAATTTACGTATGGTTTTTCCAATATAAAAGAATTTGCACAGGCAAAATATGATATACACTACGTATGTCGATTCTCACAAAATAAAGGTTTTAACTTTGTGTGACTCCTCCAAAGTGGATAATTTTAAGCTGGCTATTATAGTGGCAAAATTTGCAGGAGCCACATCTAAAGTTACCTATGGGGACACTTTTCTCCAACCAAGACTGACTGTGCGTGGAAAATTGGCTATGTACCAACGCCTTACGTACCGTAGGCCACCGTCTGAAAGCAACGCTTGTTAGTAATCTCCTCGAGTTGGGAGTCCTGTTTAAGGATACCCCAATTCCTGGAGATAGCCTGGCGGATTCCCAGGGGCTAAATTCAAACGAGAAGGTAAACCTCTTACCTCTACCATTGTCCCTCTTGGGTATGTGACTCCCTACGTTTTTGTTTTAAATTTTTTTTCTGGAATCTGAACATAGCAAGTCCTCTTGAGATAATGTAGTAACCTTTCTGTAAGCTTCTAGAATAATCTCATTGGGGTAACCATCAAGGGTGCCATCAATCGTTCTCCCAATTCCCGAGCTTGTTGAAAGAATAGAGTATCGCTACTGTTAATGCGTCTGAGTCGTAAAAACTGTGCATATGGAAGACCCTTCTTTGTATGAAATGGATGGAAGCTATCGAAGTGGAGTAGGGAGTTAGTGGCTGTTTCTTTTCTAAAGGCAGAAGTGCATTGTCTACCCCGAATCTCCATCACTCTCACATCCAAAAATTCAAGGACTTTTTCACCGTATACCGCAGTGAACTGCATATTCATCTGGTTAAGGTATTCAACAAAATCAAAAAACCCAGTGCAAGTGCCCTCCCACACAATGAATATATCATCCACGTAACGGTGGAATGCCCTGATGCTTTAGACGGAGGGGTTGTCCAGAGAGTAGACAAAGCGGTTCTCGAAAAAGGCGAGAAACAAGTTGGCAAACGTGCAGGCAACAGGAGTGCCCATTGCAGAGCCTACTCTCTGTACAAACCATCGGCCATCAAACATGAAGGCATTGTGGGGTAACACAAATTGGAGGCCCTCACAAACAAAATCCACAAACTGAGGACTCTTATTGGCGTTAACCAACAAGTGGCGGATACACTGGACACCCAGATCCTGAGGGATACGAGTATACAAACTCTCAACGTCAATGGAGGCTAAGGTGTAGCTTTAACCACTCTCAGGAACGAATTGGTGTCCTTTAAATAAGATGGTATATCACTTAGTGTGGGACGTAAGAGCCAATCAAGGTATTGTGACAGGGGTTTGGTAAGGGACCCGATCCCTGCCACAATCGGTCGACCCAGGGGATTGCTTAACGATTTGTGCACCTTCGGTAAAAAAATAACATACAGGGTGTCTTGGGCTTTCGGGTAGCAATTTAATAGCAGTTTGTTCGGATAACGCCCCCCATTCTTCCTGAGGAAGGAGCGTAAAAGAGTCTGGTATCTAAGAGTCTGGTTACTACCTAAGGGGGGTATACGTTACAGCATCCCCTAGCTGTCTGTCAGCTTCACCACGATATTATCCAAAGACTGTCTGCGGGCTAAAAATAGGCCTTGCGTTGGCTTCAGATTGTTGCGGATGTGTTGAACCATGGTACTCGCATCTGAGGTGGTCCTCTGGAGTTCCGAAATCGGAGGAGGCAGCCGCTGTGGAAAACCCGCCATTGAAGACTGCATACGGGAGACAGCAGTAAGCGGTGCAGCAGATGAAGGTGTCCGATGCTCTTGGGCAGACCATGCGACATTTGGTTCCTCATTTCGGCGGCTGTATGACATGTCGGCAGAACCGGAGACAGCACGTGGGGAAATCCAAGTTGCCGATTAACCTCTGATGCTGGATGGCGGCTGCGCTGGCTCTGAGGTACCTCGTGGGCTCTCGCGGAGAGTTCGCGCCAGAGGGCGGAGCTCGAGTCTTTCGCCAGGAGTGTGGCGAGCAGAATTTGCTCCTGCGCCACAGCGCTCTGAGGGCAGCATTTGCGCCACATGCGGCGGGGGCGGGGCTTAGCCGTGCAGACTGTGGTTCCCACCAGGTTTTTGGCGGGTGGAATTACTTGCTGCAAGGTCGTTGCACGGATTAACCTCTTGGGTGCTGGAGCAGAGCTCTACAGCACGTGGCGAAGCAGTATAACAGTCAATGTTGGAAATAGGCACAAAAGTCACTTGGGCCTAACCTGGATGGCAGCGGGTTAGGCAGACACAGATAGTTTTTTCAATAAAGTACAGTCTTAGTGCCAGTATAGGCACAGAAGTAGAAATCTATTCGTGACGCCACTTGCAACAGCCCCCACCGGGGCCTAGCCTTTTCTTGGGGCCTAGAGACAGCCGGGGCCGAATACTGGAGTGGCTGGCGGTTGCGGCCTAGGCACGCTAGTGTCACGTGTTGGTATGGCTACCGGAGGGTGCCTACAGCCCGGCAGGTCTCAGCAGCTGGTGTTGGCAAGAAATGATTGGAGGGGAGAGGCTTGTGGTGCTGGTTCCCTGGGGCAGCCCTTAAAGTCTTTAGTATGTGTCCTTGTAGATGGATGGGCGCGCTTTTGGTGGTGATACAGCCGTAGCAGGGACCAGACGTAGGCAATGTTGTGCATAAAGTAACTTACGGGTATGCAGTACTGGTGTGATTTGGAGAGGAACTCAGCAGTTGTTTCACCAGTCTGGATGCAGGGGCAGGCTGGGAGTTGTAGCTGTTGTCCAATGCTGGAAGCTGGAATTCTTTTGTCCTGTGTCATTCTGTCTGTAGTGGCTGAAGCCTAGGAGCTTCTCATGAGGGTAGAGCTGGGCCCTGAGAGAGATCTCCGAGAAGTTTCTGGAACTCTCTGTGTGGAGAGCTGGGTCTGAAGAGACTAACTCCTCCCTGACTAAATGTTTAGTTCATCCCTGGTCAGGTGGTCTCCTTCTCCAATCACACTCAGTTACAATAGTGGAACATCATTGGATAATAACATTAACATTCTTAACTCTTGCCTTCCAGGCAGAATCTACCGCTTCAACTACCTCTATGTGTACTGGGTAGTAAAGGGCTTATTCGTACTGCTCTCTGCATGCGCATTGGCAGGGACGGTGCACATTGTAATCACCTTACTATATGTAGATAACTGACTGAGCAAGGAACAACCTAAACAATTGATCCGATTTGCAAAAGCTCTGCATGTGTGCACTCATACATGCACTATCATTTGTGGCACACGCAGAAGTAAAAGATTAAGAAGTAAAGTAAAGATGCCATTCCAATTCTCAATCCCAGGATAGCAGTAAGTGTGGGACTTAGCACATGGAAGAAAAACAGCAAGAGGACAGGGCACGCACATGGTTATGCTATACACTTCTGTTCTTATGTCTTTTCTGAATGCTGTGCCCTGCCCCTCCTCACTGACCTTTCTTACTCACTCGTGTGACAGTCCAAATTGTACAGTCTGAGGATAGTGTAAAAAACAGCACATCTCCTTTTCTGTGCTTTTGTAATGATTGCAAATGCAGCCGCTTGTCCCCTAAAGCTGGGCTGACACACTGCATCTCTAAAGCCATACTGTGTAGGGGCAGGATTCAGGGACAGCTCGGCCCTCCAGTCTCAGGTATGCTGGCTGAGTGCAGTGGTTGTGGACACAACTAAGCAGCCAGAGCCAGGGCTACTCTTCGCAGCGCTCCGGCAGTAACGAGTACCTGCACGCAATTCCTTTCACTGCCCGAGCGCTGGAGGAAGATGAGACTCCTGGCACACGGTGGAGGCACTTAACTAGGGGGGGGGGGGCCAAGAGATGTCGGGGCCCATCGGTGATTTCACATCTGACACCAGTGGCCAGTCGAACCTTGCTGCCGCATTCTAAAAGTCTGGAGTCTAGCAAACTATAAAAATGGTAATGATGCTGTACAATTTTTAGTGCTGTTCCAATGTGTTATCACCACATCTTGAAATGGTGTGAATATATGATATGCCTGATCGGGAACTAATATTTGGACAAGAAAAACTGGATTGATGTCTTGCCAGGACAACGTTTCCTGTCGAATTCCTCAAGTCTGCTTTCTAAAGTAAAAATAACTACGAGATACTGCAAGAACTTCAGAGTAAACAACTTTTAGTTGGTCCCCTGGTAAATTCCACCACCTTATATGCAACACATTTACAATTTGCAATAAAAAAAAAGTTGTTTGTGGTGCACAGGTTTTGCCTTAAGGAGCTACTCACGGTTAAGGACGGTCCACAGTCTTGGAAAAAGTCACACAAATAGAGAAAAATATTTCACTATGACCGAGCTCCAAGTCTGTCTAAACATTGATGAACGCACCAATCTTCAATTCTTTCGCTGAAGTATGTTCCCATTCAGACTAGCACCATCACGTTCTCATTCTCTCCTTTTATTAATTGTAAAAAAATCCAATCAAAAGCGCATATCACCAATTCACATACGGGGACGCTAGCTTTCTTTGGGCGGAGAGAAAGCTAGCGTCCCGTGGTGAATTTGTGATATGCGCATTTTATTGGATTTTTTACAAATAATAAAGGAGGAGAATGAGAACGTGATGGTTGCTGTGTCTGAATGGTGACATACTTTCAGCCGGAGAAATTGAAGATGGTGGTTCATCGAAGTTTTAGAAATCTTAGAGCTCCGTCATAGTGAAAATTTTCTCTATGTGTGGACATTTACAATTTACCTCCAACCTTTGCTGTTAATTTATTTCTGTAAAGAAAAAAAAAAAAAAAATTGTTTACAACTGTTAGGTCAAATTGATCACTATACCTTCCTTGAGGGATGTAGTTTGCAAACTAGGGTTACTTGTCGGTATATATTTTTTTTTTATTAGGTTTTTCTATTTCTCTTCAAGCCTCAGGATGTGCTAAGGAAATCCATTCCCCAAGTCTTTATTTATTAATTATTATATTTCCAAGGCTTTATCATTCATGAGCGCTATTTTATTTTCTGGCTATAGCATTTAAGATTACATGTTGGGTCCTTGTAGTTATGGCTTCCTAATCGGAGACCTGACGTTTAACCGTAGCAAAAAAACTGGTTGTCACAAATGGGCACCAAACTTTCCAGAAAGAATTGCAATTTCCATCTTGGGGTCCATTGCACATCTATTTGGAAACCACCTGTATGTTCAAAATGGCTCATTTGAAAACTTGTATTGCACTACACCACATATTACAACCTTGCAAATTCTCCAAGGGGTGTGCGTTCAAAAATGAGGGTTACTTTTCTGGTTCTCTTCACGAAAGGACCTCGTGATCAAGAAGACCAGCACTGAGCTGTATTCTTCAGGTTTTTCCAGTATAACAACAAGTTACATATCAGCTATGTCCTAGTAGAGCGCCACAGCTTGCTCTCTCACAAAGGTTCATCAACCACGCTTCTAAACCAGTTTCAAACAATAGCCCACACCCAAATCACCCACCTCTTCGCTATTCGGTTATCACCTAGAAGGGGGTGGTGGGAATTTCTTATCCCTAGTACAGGAAAACCCCACGGAGTGTGGGAGTCATGAGATTCTGGGGAGATTAGAACTTACCAATTACAAACTTCCAGGGCCATGTTACACAGGTCAACACCTATAAAACCCATATAGTTGACAAATACAGCATACGTCAATGCCTCGTGACATCTAATAATGGCCGACCTCCTTTTCCCTTCTAATGTCCACCTATAAAAACATTTTATATGCACGTGTTGCATATTCTACACCCGGGAGAAAGTTTTACACATTTTAGGGGGTTAGTTTATCTTTAATCCCTTGTGGCTTAAAAAAATAGGAGTAAAATGAACTTTGTAGGAAAATGTTCACCGTTTTCCTTTTTAGTACCTATAAAGATATTACTCTGTGTCAATTTTTTAAGGGGTGTGGAACCGGAGACAGCACGTGGGGAAATCCAAGTTGCCGATTAACCTCTCTGATGCTGGATGGCGGCTGCGCTGGCTCTGAGGTACCTCGTGGGCTCTCGCGGGAGAGTTTCGCGCCAGAGGGCGGAGCTCGAGTCTTTCCCGCCAGGAGCTGTGGCGAGCAGAATTTTCTCCTGCGCCACAGCGCTCTGAGGCAGCATTTGCGCCACATGTGCTGGGGGCGGGGCTTAGCCCGTGCAGACTGTGGTTCCCACCAGTGTCTTTTGGCGGGCTGGAATTACTTGCTGCAAGGTCGTTGCACGGATTAACCTCTTGGGTGCTGGAGCAGAGCTCTACAGCACGTGGCAGCAGTATAACAGTCAATGTTGGAAATGGCACAAAGTCACTTGGGCCTAAACCTGGATGGCATCAGGGTTAGGCAGCACAGTAGTTTTTTCAATAAAGTACAGTCTATAGTGCCAGTATAAGGCACAGAAGTAGAAATCCTATTCGTGACGCCACTTGCAACAGCCCCCACCGGGGCCTAGCCTTTTCTTGGGGCCTAGAGACAGCCGGGGCCCGGAATACTGGAGTGGCTGGCGGTTGCGGCCTAGGCACGCTAGTGTCACGGTGCTTGGTATGGCTACCGGAGGGCTGTCCTACAGCCTGGCAGGTCTCCAGCAGCTGGTGTTGGCAAGAAATGATATGGAGGGAGAGGCTGTGGTGCTGGTTCTCCCTGGGGCAGCCCTTAAAGTCTTTAGTATGTGTCCTTGTAGATGGATGGGGCGCTCTTTGGTGGTGATACAGCCGTAGCAGGGACCAGACGTAGGCAATGTTGTGCATAAAGTAACTTACGGTATGCAGTACTGGAGTGATTTTGGAGAGGAACCTCAGCAGTTGTTTCACCAGCCTGGATGCAGGGGCAGGCTGGGATGTAGCTGTGTCCAATGCTGGAAGCTGCATCTTTGTCCTGTGTCATTCTGTCTGTAGTGGCTGAAGCCTAGGAGCTTCTCATGAGGTTAGAGCTGGGCCTGAGAGATCTCCGAGAAGTTTCTGGAACTCTCTGTGTGGAGAGCTGGGTCTGAAGAGACTAACTCCTCCCCTGACTAAATGTTTAGTTCATCCCTGGTCAGGTGGTCTCCTTCTCCAATCACACTCCAGTTACAATAGTGGAACATCATTGAATAATAACATTAACATTCTTAACTCTTGCCTATCCAGGCAGAATCTACCGCTGCTCAACTACCTCTATGTGTACTGGGTAGTGAAAGGGCTTATTCGCTACTGCTCTCTGCCATGCGCATTGGCAGGGACGTTGCACATTGTAATCACCTTTTACTATATGTAGATAACTGACTGAGTCAAAGGAACAACCTAAACAATTGATCCGATTTGCAAAAAGCTCTGCATGTGTGCACTCATACATGCACTTACTCATTTGTGGCACACAAGCAGAAGTAAAGATGTAAGAAGTAAAGTAAAGATTTCATTCCAAATCCCAATCCCAGGACAGCAGTAAAGGGAGAGGACTTTAGCACATGGAAGAAACAGCAAGAGGACAGGGCACAGCACATGGTTCATGCTATACACTTCTGTTCTTATGCTTTTCTGAATGCTGTGCCCTGCCCCTCCTCACTGACCCTTTTTCTTACTCACCTGGTGTACAGTCCAAATTGTTACAGTCTGAGGATAGTGTAAAAACAGCACATCTCCTTTTCTGTGCTTTTGTAATGATTGCAAATGCAGCCTGCTTGTCCCCTAAAGCTTGGCTGCACACACGGCATCTCTAAAGCCATACTGTGTAGGGACAGGATTCAGGACAGCTCGGCCCTCCAGTCTCAGGTACTGCTGGCTGAGTGCAGTGGTTGTGGCACAACTAAGCAGCCAGAGCCAGGAGTCTCTTCCTGCAGCGCTCCGGCAGTAACGAGTAACCTGCACGCAATTCCTTTCACTGCCCGAGCGCTGGAGGAAGATGAGACTCCTGGCACACGGTGGAGGCACTTAACTAGGGGGTGGGGCCAAGAGATGTCGGGGCCCATCGGTGATTTCACTGGTACACCAGTGGGCCAGTCCGACCTTGCTGCCGCATTCCTAAAAGTCTGGAGTCTAGCAAACTATAAAAATGGTAATTGATGCTGTACAATTTTTACGTGCTGTTCCAATGTGTTATCACCACCTCTTGAAAATGGTGAAATGATATGGCCTGATCTGGAACTAATATTTGGACAAGAAAAACTGGATTGGATGTCTTGCCAGGACAACGTTTTCCTGTCGAATTCCTCAAGTCTGCTTCTAAAGTAAAAATTAACTACGAGATCTGCAAGAACTTCAGAGTAACAACATTTTAGTTGGTCCCCTGGTAAATTCCACCACCTTATATGCAACACATTTACAATTTACCTCCAACCTTTGCTGTTAATTTATTTCTGTAAAAGAAAAAAAAAAAAAATTGTTACAACTGTTAGGTCAAATTGATCACTATACTCCTTCATTGAGGGATGTAGTTTGCAAACTAGGGTTACTTGTCGGTTTTATATATTTTTTTTTTATTTAGGTTTTCTATTTCTCCTTCAAGCCTCAGGATGTGCTAAGAAATCCATTCTCCAAGTTCTTTATTTATTAATTATTATTTATATTCCAAGTGCTTTATCATTCATGAGCGCTATTTGTATTTTCTGGCTATAGCATTTAAGATTACATGTTGGGTCCTTGTCACGTTATGGCTTCCTAATCGGAGACCTGACGTTTAACAGTAGCAAAAACTGGGTGTCACAAAATGGGCACCAAACTTTCCAGAAAGAATTGCAATTTCCATCTTGGGCGTCCATTGCACATCCTATTTGGAAACCACCTGTATGTTCAAAATGCTCATTTGAAAACTTGTATTGCACTACACCACATATTACACCTTGCTAAATTCTCCAAGGGGTGTGCGTTCAAAAATGAGGGTTACTTTTCTGGTTCTCTGTCACGAAAGGCCCTCGTGATCAGAGAAGACCAGCACTGAGCTGTATTTCTTCAGGTTTTATTCCAGTATAACAACAAGTTACATATCAGCTATGTCCTAAGGTAGAGCGCCACAGCTTGCTCTCCTCACAAAGGTTCATCAACAACTGCTTCTAAACCAGTTTCAAAGCCATATTTGGTCATATTCCAAAGACTAAACAACAACACACTTTTTCCCTTCCAAGTGCCAACATGTCGCATACATGCCACCAGGGAGCAGGTCCAGGGCCGGTCCGTACTCCCTCCCTTCAACTTTTCATTTAATCTATAGTACCTGCATCGTTCGATGCAGGTACTTTTAATCGCTACACAGATGCAGCGCAGCACCGCTGCTTCTGCGTCTGTGTATACACGTAGCTACACAGGTCACGCAATTGACATCATTGCGCAACCTGTGTAGCGTGGAGGAGGCTGACGCTTACCAGCTGTCAGCTCTCCAGCCCTCCCTGTAGCTCCGCGGCTTGGTGTAAGAGGCGCGGAGCAGTGATGTCACTATCCCGCGCCTCCACACCAAACTTCCGGCGAAGACCGAGGGAAGACGGGATGAAACCTGCGCCAGAGGTGAGTATTATGTTTATTTTATTTTTTTGAATGATAGATAGAATAATGCCCCCCATTCTATCTATCTATCTATCTATCTGGGGCTGGCAGGGGGCATTAATTATATGTCTCGGGTGGGGGGGGGACATTATTCTGTATCTGGGGCTGGCAGGGGGCATTAATTCTATTAATGTTAATTAATTAATGTTCTATTAATTAATGTTATACTCACAACACTGTCAACTTTCATTGATGAGCTCCAGCACACACATCTTCACGGGCTTATCAACTTACAACTCTTTCCAGCATCATTGATGACCTACCTTCCGGCAGGTAGGGGTCTTCACGTACTATCACCGAGCAGTAGAATCGGGGCCGGATTAAGGTGGGGGCCCCCACTGAGTGCAGCGTGCATACTCGTCCTCCTGCTCACTATCCACTATATCCCC